>JAOEHY010005564.1:0-16251 GCA_025447955.1 Psilopsiagon aurifrons | reverse complement strand
CACCCAGCTTGGTGTCATCAGCAAACTTGCTGAGGGCGCACTCAATCCCACTGTCCATGTCACCGACAAAGATGTTGCACCCAACACCGATCCGTGAGGGACACCACTCGTTACTGGTCTCCAGCTGGACATTGAGCCATTGAGCACAACTCTCTACGTGCAGCCATCCAGCCAGCTCTTTATCCAACGGGTAGTCCACCTATCTAACTGGTGTCTCTCCAATTTAGAAACAAGGATGTCATGTGGGACAGTGTCAAACACTTTGCACAAATCCAGGTAGATGACATCAACTGCTCTACCCTTGTCCATCAGTTCTGTATCCCCATCATATAAGGCCACCAGATTGGTCAGACAGGATTTCCCCTTAGTGAAGCCATGCTGGCTGACACCAAGCACCTAGTTGTTTGTGTGGTATCTACTTTTACCTGCTTATTTCCTCACTGTTTAGTGGTCCATAATCATTACTGAGTTGTGTTTTGCACGCCTCCTATATAGAAGGAAAAATAACCCACTAATTTTGTCCTACTAGGAGAAAATTGCAAATAGGAGAGATGTGATCTGTAACCCAATGGACATTTTTAACTTGCGTGACTTGTCAGTGTACCCCGAGGTGTTGCTTCCTTCTGCTTTGTGTCCTCAGCTGTGCACTCCTCCTGTCTCACGTGTACTAGCGGTGAAACTGAAGTGTGAGACAGCTGGTCCAGCTGATCTACAGAAAACTAACCTACCACACATGCAAACAAATGAACAAAAAAAGATTTCAGTGAAATCTCTTTTATCTGAATCCTCAAGGGGGATATTTGATCTCACACGTGGAAGGAGACATAATGCACAGTTAATGGTGTGGAATGAGAGCAGAGAGGAGAGGGTGAATGTCTTTCTTGCCAATGACCTGAAGTGCACTGGATCAGGTGCATGTAAAATGCCACAGATATCCTCTGGCTGAATCAAAACTCAATCACAATTCTTCCAAGTTTCATACCCTGTCTGTTAGAGCACTCTGTGATTTATTTTTACAGAAGTTTGGGCTGGAGGGTCTTTCAATGATATAAATATTTTCTTAAGACAAGGCAGTACTCTGATTTCGCTGTTCTACAATGGCCTTTCCTTGAGTTTGCCTGTCTCTCCATGCTCCTGCCACCACACTTTGCTGATTGAGTAGCTGTCATAAAGACATGTTCAGTAAAGACTGGTTTGTGCAGACATTGTCTGATACGGGACTTCCTAGGTGTTGGACACTGATATTTAACCGTCAGTGTGACTTACTTGGCAGTGCCAAAGATCAAATTCAATTTTAAGGCCTCACTTGCAAATCCATGATCCAAGACCTTACCTCATTTCAGGTTGCTGTAATACAGTCCCTGTTACTCAAACAAAAAGAAACCAAGAAGAATGGCTAATGAACAGTGCCTGTGATCAAGTGTGGCAATGCATTACTAACAAGTAAGGCAAGCACAATAATGATTGTTAATGCTTCTTAACAGGGAAGAATCTTACATCATCCCATGCAATCCAAGGTGCTGAGGCCTTGTTTTATTTTTCTACCTATACCTTCACTAGGGGCTGACAGAGTGCCTTAAAATACTTGGAGACCTTTTCCTTTTCTTGGGATGGAGGAACAGTACAATGGTGTCCCTTTTACATTCTGGCCTTGGCTACCTGGCTACGTATGTGACAACCATCATTATTGCCATACCTCACAGCCTTCCTCTTCTTCTCCATCTGCTCCTATCTCCTGCTGGTGTCCTACTTGCATGTATGATGTAGTATGTTTTGACCAAAGGGACATGTGCTCAGGCAGTCAGCATATTTTGCATACCTCAATGATGAGACATAAAAATAGTCTTTCTATGAGTAAGAAAGTGGATGCAGCGCCAAGATTTCCTGATTCTCATAGATGCACTTAAAACATTAGTCTATTCTTTTTGCTCTTTAATCATTCACAGTACATACATGATAAATGTTTGTGAAACAAAATCTAGCTCATCAACTTGGTCATACATTGTCTAGCTTGTACATAATAATTGTAAAAAAACACAAGGAGACAGATGGGCAAATGCAGGTACAGTTATTTATTTGTGTAACTTTCAGTGGGTAATGAAATTAAACAATTTTGAATATGTAATTTTGCTAATCACCAAATATATTTACATAATCCTTTTTTCTCACAGTGATTACAGGATTTGTGTGGAAAGACTTACTTTGAAGTGGCATATTATTTATCTCCCTATTTGATATTCCATTTTTCAGCATAGATGGGTTTTATTCCTGATTTTCTCTTGAATATACAACCATTTCTTTTCCTAAGCAGCACTGTTCAAAGCTGAGAGGTACTCTGGGGATTTAGCCTTACTGTATGTACTAGAATCTTAAGCTTTATGCAAAATTATTTGCTATCAGTGCTGAATATCCCTGCACACCCATAATATAAATTGGCAGTTTCTAAGAGCTTCTGCAGTCTGGAGGATCTGACAGAGCAAAGAAACACCGTATAAACAGTTGTGTTTTGTTCTCTTTCACTCCTGTGTTTGTAGTGTCAGCACACTGACTTTGAGCTCTTGAAAAGACTTGGGCAAATTTTAATGACTCACTCCATAAATTTTGCCTAGGGTTTGGATTGCAAGTAGGCTTCAAACAGCAGATCTCTTCCGTAAAGTGTTTAAATACTCTGTAAAAGGCTGCCTCCTGCCTTCAATAAAACTAATCCCAAGTCTGGAATTAAGCATGATCTTAAGGCACCAGACTTTCATGTGATAGATCACCCATCCGCCTTCGCACTATGCAGAAGCCCCTTATAGTGACCCTAACTAAATGAATGCATAGCAGCATAGTAATGATCATGCTGTGTTTTGTCTCTGCAAAGATCTTGGGAATGACATGATGAGTATTGCACATTTCAAACTAAGGGTCAAGAAAGCAGCTTTAAAGGTATTTTACCACTGGGAAAATCTTTCTGACTTTCGGCTAGCCTATGACTTTGAGGCATAAAAGACCATCAAAATCTTTGACTTTAAAACTGTAACTAGGAGCTGGAGCTACCTGAGCGTCTGGTGAGTGTTACCGTGATTGCCGACCTCAATGTCATTATGCACCTCAGGGCCATTGCAGCGATAGCACTGCTGTTGTCCCATGACATGGCATTAATTGGGCTCTCAAACACTTCCTACCTGATGAATTTACCCAGGAGTCATAGCAATATATATTTTACTTACAAGAGAAAGCACTTCTTCTTGTAGCATACTTTTTAGTATTGGTTTTTAAATAACTGCTTCTGTTAAACTTCCTGTGTTGGAAGAGGAACTAACCACAGGTTCCACTTTTTGTGTGTCTGGGCCTTTTCCTGCTCAAATGTTACATGTATACTAATGAGCTTCAATGCGATGGAAATCAAGTATTTCTAAGAAAATGATTTCACATAAACTTTCGTACTGTTTTCATTTACATAGGGTTTTTTTCACATCATGGGAATAATTGCAGTTTACCCCATGGTAAATTTAATCAGAATCTCTCCCCATTTTGCAAAGCTACTTCAACAAATAGCGCAAATGCGAAAGTCCTGAAATATGATTTTAGCTTGTCTGTCTATCTTGAGCTTTATTTGCCATTTATTTTTGTTATTTCCAAGACAAAAGCGATGCTAAACGTCCAAGGATGTAAATTTCCTCATGTGTTTAGAAGCCTAGAAAGCAAACGTAAGGAACTAGAGATCTCACAAGTTAGGAATTCAGCTTAAAATATGGACAGCTTTAACTGGTTTTCAACATATATATAGGACAATTCTCAGTCTGAAGTCTCCTCCATCAGACATGTTCCTGCTGTTATACTCTTTTCTACAATGATTAATAACGCCTGAAATCTGAAACCAAGTCAGCTGCACTATAATAAACTCAGTATCAATTTTACAGGTCACAAATAACCATGTAATACAATAACCCTCTATATGTTCCAGACCAACGTGGGACCGCATGCTTGAGGAGAGCAATGACTGGGTAATTTCATGAAGAATGAAAACCATATTCAGGTAAAAGACTCCGTAAGCTGAAAGCATTTTCTGCAGGAGGCAGGGTCAGAAAAGGAAAGCATGTTTTCCAGAGATGGTTACTTTTAGTGGTATGAACTATGTTCGATCTTTAAAAACTGTCTATGTATTTTGGAGTGTGTCCAAATGATGAATAATTCATCAGAAGAGAAAGAACGTGAGCAGTTAAAGATCATGACATCAGAATAGAAATGGTCTGTCAGAAAATCAGTGAGGCAAGATTAAACAAAAAAGTCTGCTTTGAAGATGAGATCTGGGATCAGATATAAGGTGGTCTAGCTCATTTACAGTCAATACTACAGCAAAACTACAAGAAGTCACGCTAAGAATCAGGACCATCATGTAAAAGCCTATGAAAATACTTAGAAAAAGGAAAAGATTATGTGTTCCATATCTAGCTTGTAAAATGTTGCAGTTAAAAAGAGATTCTCAGCTTCCTTTTAATTTAAAAAATTGATTTTTTTTTCAGTCACAGGTGTACAGAAAATGTGAACCAAGTGAACCCTACACACTCAGAATTCAGAAGACAAATAGTGCCCTTTTTCTCATTTAAACTTAATCTTATGGCTGCTAAGCCAGCTGGATAGTATTTTTAGGTCCGCCTTCCAATTGTTCTGCACTGTGATCTAACAACTTTGCATGAGAAAGATATCCTTTTTTAACTCTTAGTAATGAATTGTACCTGAAAGGAGCCTCATGACCACAATACACATTTGTAGGTATTCACATATCCTTTCCTCTGTCCACCTTGTACTTGCAGTATCTAAATCCCACCAGGACATATGTTTCTGACACTGATAAAAGCACAATTATACAACATCTGAGAAGAGCAGTTGCTAAACCCCAGAGTGATTCTCACACATATTGTGAGAGTTGTGTGCCTGTCCTATTTTTATGGCCTCACCAGGCAGAATTTTTAGATATATGCAGCAGTTCACCTTTGTCATCAGAAAAAAAAAAAAAAGTATTGAGGAGAGATATAGGGATTTTCTCTTTGGTAGTTTGGGCAGCTTCTTTCTAAGCATTCTTTTGTGTTTGTAGAAAGTGTTCTAAGGTGCTCATCTGTATCAGAATATTTGTGAAAGTTTGATTTCAGCCCAAGCAGAAAGGCAAGATTTAAATGATCATGAACTGGGCCTGACTAGTAGACTAGTTCAAGTATAAAGCATTTGGGGCACCCAAAATGTAAAGCTGCCATAATTCTAACAATATGATTATATGAACTTCTTGTTAGGCCGCACTGCCTTTCTTATTCCATTCTGATCCTAATTGCAACAAATCCTGCACTTTTCAAAAGAAATCAGCTTTTGAGTGCAGAAGACAGCAGAGTATTGTTTTCTGAGGATTCAGGTCTAGGGAACTTCAGGCCATAGTGAGAATGAAGAATCAAAAGCAGTGAATTGTGAAAGTTGTAGTTCAGCCCAGCCTCCAACAGATGGGCAGAAGTAATATGCTAAGAACAGAGAGATTCCATATTGGAAAACTAAGACCAGTGATTGTAACACCTAAAGGTCCTAGTTTAGCTTCACAGTCCTCTTCTGATAAGTTTTGTATGTACATCTGTTGAGACACTGCCCAAGTTGTGAAGGTGTGGAAGGGATCCCTGTAAGTCACCTGGTCTAACCTCCTGCTCAAAGCAGGATATTATAAATCAGTTTGTTCATGGTCTTGTCCAGGCTGCAGTTTTAATATCTCCAAGGATGGAGGTTTCCAGGCCTTTATGCTGAGCAAACTAATACAATGTATGACCACCTTTATAGTGAAAAGATTTTTTTTTTCCAGTAGCTAAAGTTTCCTATGTTCCAACTTGAATGTATGTTGCCCCTTATCCTATTACTGTGCACATCCAAGAAAAGTGTGAATATCAACCTTTACCTTTTCAATGCCCTTCCATTTGATAACTGAAGCTGGCAATACCATCTTAACCTCTCTTTTAAGTCTGAGAAAAACCTGTTCTTTCAGCCTTTCCTCATATGCCGTGTGCACCAGCAAACCTGACCAGCTTGGGGGCATCCATTGCATTTGCTCGTTTGTGTCAATATCTGTTTTGTACAGAAGAATAATTCCTCTTGACCTTCTAACCAGTATGCAACTGGCTGTCCTTGCTGCAAAGTTTTAGAGCTGACTTATGTTCACCCTGCTCTCTGCCTAGCCTTCCAGAAAGCAGCTTTGTGGAAGAGGATCTTGCTGTCCAGGGCTCTCAGATCTCATTCTACAAAGCTGCTTTCTGGCTAGCTGAGTTCCAGCCTCTATCTTCACATGGAATAATTCAATCTCACAGTGAGGACTTTACATTTGCTGTCAGAAGAAAGAATATGACTCAAACACCAGTGATAGCATCTGCCTTTCTCTTTGCCAAGAGAAGTGCTTTGAAACATGTCCACACAACACCAGCTATGGCATGGCATACATGGCAAGGTCCTTGCACACGGAGCTTCAATAAAGTAGACTTCTTACAAAGAAGCCCTGACTATCTACAGCCTGTGCTAGTACCACACATCGGATTCCACTAGGGCTACACGAGGATTAGCAGCAGTGGCAGTCATTCTGTCTGACAGTCACAAGTGGGTAGCTGCAATGTTATAGTATATAATATATTGAAATTATATTATATTCTGTTAAATATTATACATTAATGTATATATATTGCATATACAACATAGATGTATAATATATGTTGCATATATATATATAACTACATAAATATATATGCAGTCAGCTGTGGATTGCTATAATATAAAGGCATTCACCAATCAAAAAATGTGCATTAACATCCACAGGCAGCATATCGGATCAGAACATTACCATGAGAGAATTTTGCTTGAGGGTTTATGTTAGACTAAACTTCAGAAACAAGTTCATAAATATTCCCTTTCTCTGTTATCATGCCTCTTATCTGGCACTCCAACCCATATGAAGACAGTTTACAATCATTTTTGATTGTTTACCATGGCTAGAAATGTTAAAATCACAATTGTGCCAATCTGAAATTAAATTATTTGAAAAGATGGTTCTTCAGAATAGATGTTTATTTTAAAAAATATTTACCTCGATTTATTTTTTTTTTTTTTAATCTACCAAATGCAATTTAAATTTAGGAACAGAAGAAATTTTATTTAAAATCTTAAAGCAGAATGTTCCCTTTATTTTTTGTGAGTGTGTGAGGGTGTATGTGTGTGTGTGTGGGTGTGTGTGGGTGTGTATGTGTTAAGAATTTATGTTTGTTTCCAATCACAAAGCTGAACTCTTTGGTAAATTAGGCTTAATCCTGACATATTTCCTTTTTTTCTTTTACAGTTTTCAGCCACTAAAAGCTCATCTAAAATATTTAATTTTATTATAGTCTCCCCCCCATCCCAAATATACTATATAATCCATACCTCT
Source organism: Psilopsiagon aurifrons (assembly GCA_025447955.1). NCBI lineage: Eukaryota > Metazoa > Chordata > Aves > Psittaciformes > Psittacidae > Psilopsiagon > Psilopsiagon aurifrons. Next base: position 8,828 of record JAOEHY010005564.1, on the reverse strand, counting down.
CCCTCTATCCTTGTTGACCAAGACACTACTGGGGAAACTAAGGATCATACTAAGGCCACTGCAGTAACAAATGAAGGATGAGAGCATATTTTGCATCATGCTTGCAGAGAAAATCAGACTGGCTCTTCACGTCCTGAAATCCAACACACAAAGATGCATGCTGCTGAGCTATCAAACATGCTTTGAAAAGAGTATTTTCCTGTTCATATTGTTTCTTGGCTCTGACAACACAATTATACCACTTAAAAGAAGTGAAAATACGTTGAAGATGTGCTGCCAAGCAAGTATCTTTGCTCTTGGAACATATTCATACACATGGGTTGCTCTTAGCTTGAGGATCTCCACAGCTCAGTGTTAAGAGAACCACACATAGAATCATAGAATCATAGAATAGTTCATCTTGGAAAGAACCTTAAGATCATAAAGCTCCAACGCCCCTGCCATGGGCAGGGACACCTCTCACTAAGCCATGCCACCCAAGGCTCTGACCAACCTGGCCTTGAACACCGCCAGCAAGGGAGCATTCACAACTTCCCTGGGGAATCCATTCCAGTGCCTCACCACCCTTACATTAAAGAATTTCTTCCTCATATCCAATCTAAACTTCCCCTGTTTAAGTTTGAACCCATTACCCTTTGTCCTCTCACTACAGACCCTAATGAGGAGTCCCTCCCCAGCGTCCCTATAGCACCCTTCAGATATTCGAAGGCTGCTATGATGTCTCCATGCAGCCTTCTCTTCTCCAGGCTGAACAGATAAGCAAAGAAACTCAGCCAGTCTTTTCCATCCCAAATATCTCTTACTTCAGTTCCAAGGCTTAACATCAACAATTTAGTGCCCAATGCAAGCATCTCACACTCTTAGAAGAAGGGCAGAATTCAAATAAGTCAAGGAAACTGAATGAATTCCAATGCAACTCAGAGAAAAATTCAGCTCACCCAGTTGTAGCTTTGTTCTAAGAGGCCCTATTGCTATTGGGCATCTAAAAAAGGGGTAAAAAGAGATCCCTGTAGCTTTTGAACCACTGACCTATGATGGAGTGTCAGATATGTGACTCCTCAAGGCTGAGCCTTCTAAGAGTACTGTGCTGATGGGTCGTAGATATCTTGAAAACACAGTGGTTGTAATCTTCCCTGAGGAAGCAGCAGCATGTAATTGCACATCTCTAGCAGTAGAGAGGGAAGAAGTAGCAGTTCTCCCTCCTGCTGACCTGTACTTTGGCACACACAAGGCAACATGAGTTACTGGGAAAGTGTAGGAGTCCAGATGCAACTGCTCTTCTGTCATGTTGTTTCATCCAGGGTGGGCAGCCAAAACTGAATAAATAAAGATGTGCTTAGGAGTAATTTCTTCCTCTATATGCCCAAATATGAAGTTTTTTGAGTGGTCTTTTATGTGTAAAATCCAAAAGCTTTCACTGCCTCATCTCAAAACACTTCAGTACCAATTGTATGTCCCATTTTCCACCTGAGAAGACCAAGACACAAAGCAGTGATGAAAATACATGAATTTGGTGGTGGAGGCACTCTCAGCACACAGAGCTGTGAAGATCCATACTATTTCTCCAGTACAGGAATGTAAACTGTTCTATTAGCAGGGACCTGTCTCAATGCCAAGTGAAATCAGCGCTGCATGCTTCCATTGGTTTCAGCGAAGGCAGATTATGACCTTAATGGGCATGTGAATTACATGTGAAATGTACAGGTTTTGAGGAGTAGTTTAATTGTGTTCTTTTCCAGAGACATTTGTTTTATCAAAAAAAAGTGGAGATTTGGTGGGCTGGGTATTTTAAATACAGCTTTTACCTTGTCATCGATAGGCTTTAAAAGAGAGCTGTGAGTTGAAATTTTTATTCTTCCCTCCTCTAACTCCTTTTTGCTTTTTCTTCTTTTTTTTTTAACTCACAAAGAAAGTTGTACAGTATACTTGAGTAGAGGTGGTTTGAGGGTTTTTTCCTATATAGATTCTGGGTGTATATGGTTTGGACTATTATTTTTGATTACCTGTTCTGGCATGACCAAGATTTCCTGTAATATTTCTAATATTTCTTTTTCCTCCCTGGGGAAATTTTATGTCTGCTTTTAACATTTGTCCTTTATTTTTATTTTGTGAAAACTGAGACAGGGAATTAATTTCATATTGTTGTCATATCTATTTCTTTTGTTAATAAAATCTTACATTTACAATATCCTTGTCTGTAATCTCCTTGGATGACCTTCCTGCATTTCTATAGCTTCTTTTTTCTCCTCTTCTGCTACTTTGCTTTTAATCTTTTTGCTGAATTCTTCTCTCTTTTCTCCATGCTTTCTCATCTCTCCCTTCCATAATCCACATTTTATGCCCCGTATTTGGTCCCTTCTTAACCCTGATTATTTCCTACAGAGCATTTTTCATTCACATTTGTATCCCTTAGCCTTTACAGTATATTTACTGGGTAGGTAGCATACACATGCACAACATTCCCTGAGGCAGAAATGAATTTTACTTTGAACGCCTTCCAATTTCTCTCACTCCCTCTTCCCTTCATGATTCTATTTCTTTTACTTCTACTCAACATTTTCAGTTCTAGCAAAGCTTGTTCCACTGAAATTGAATACCCATATTTTTTCTCCTGTATAGGCTTGTTTTCTCCCTCATTAGAAATGTAATTAGATTATTCCTCTATTTCCCCTGCTTCATGTATTTGCTTGCTGTCTAGAGCAAGTAAGCAAAGAGACACTAATGAAAGTTTATTTTTACTTCCATTCTTCTACATTATATAAAAAACCATTTCCTTACATTTTTGCTTTTGTTCTCTCAAGAGTCTTTCTCTCTTCTCCTGAATGCACATTTATCACTTGCTTTGTCTGCTCTCTCCATGTGCCTTTTGTCTGTTCTTCACTTCCATTTAGTTCTTCTCTTTGAGAGTTTTGCTGCTGACTACAATGCAACCTGTGTTTGAACTCATATGCTTTTCCTCCTGTGTCCATTAGCTTGATCTATTAACAGTGAGAACCAAAGGTTGTAAGCGTATGCCCTGTTGCTTGCAGTAAACTTGTTGGGCTCACAAGAAGAACAAAAAATCTCTGCTCAGATGTACCCTTGATCACTTCTACATGCTTCTTTCCATTCCATTCCTTACAATGAATCCAGATAACCTCTGACCCACGACTGTTGTGCTAGGGGACATCTTTGTTCTGGTGTGCCCATAGGCAGTTTAAAACAGTTTTGTATGTTGTATTACTAAATGGACGGTCAGTTAGACATCTTTCTCAAATTAAAATTAGATTGGATTCAGCAGAAATTCTCAAGTAAGTGTCTTCCCATGGCTCTGCCCCTGCACCTCAACAATCTTAAAAGATATCTGGCTGTGTATTTTCCTCCTTCAGAGATTTCTACAGGTTTTCTTTAGGCTGTCTCCAAAGGACATTCTTACAGGATACAATAGAGGGGATAAATAGCTGTATCTATAAATAGCTGGATAGGTCCCAGTGTTCTCTGCTTCAAGGCTTCTACACTGGAAGGCTGAAAAGAGCCTTGTTTTCATGGGCAATGAAGATAAGTCAGTGGGTGGCAGGGAACAGTCCCACATTCTAGTGCTTTAGGAGCGTGCAGGGCAGGTTATTACACTGCCAGAGGAAGACTGGTAGTGTAGAGCTTGTCTGGACAGGGAAGGCAGAGACAAATTTTGATCTGAAACTGAGCTAAACCACCTGGAGTTAATTGCAGGTCTGCCCAAGTGTGTCAATGACTGTCCATGACTGGACACTCATGCACTACCTAGGCACTAAATATCTCTGGCCAAAAATGTGATATCAGAACTTCCATATCTAGACAGGCTCCCCTAACCCCACCTTCAGGATACAGGTTTCCTGGGACTTATCTTGCATTACTGCAAGGCATTTATCAGCTGCAAGGTATTTATCGGCCTTTCTACCACCCTGTCCCAAACAAGAAAAGTCCCTTATATCCCTAGTTTCTAGAAGGCTAAAACATTTGCCTGGCCATCTTATTCAAATGCCAGCTACCAGCCAAATCTTCACCTTGCCCACAGAAATGAATTTAATGCATGGTAAGGCTCTTCCTGGACTGAAAGAAACTCATTGCCTCAGGCTTGTAAATATTGTGTAGCACTGCAATAAATTGACTCTCAAAGTCAGCAGTTTGGCTCTCCCAGCACTCAACAAGTCAGCACCCTGTATATATGTAATTTTTTCCATAGATATTTTCATTTACAGAATATTACATCTTGTCTTGCTTGCAAATCACAGTTTTATTCTCACATAGGTATCCAATCCTTAGTCTCCCAAAACTTAATCCTGTACTCTACCTTTTCTCAAAAAATACTGTGTCAGGAAACAAAAGAGAGCATAAAACAAAATCTAGAGACAGCCAGGAACCTGTACTTTTTAAAACTCCAAATCAGTCCCATCTGTGGCATGGCTGAACACAGTAATTTAATATAAAGCACACATAGTACCCATATTTATCACTTATTTGAAAGATAATGGGTTTTAATGGACAGTATTTTTATTTATTGGAGGATTTAAAAGCATATAGATCTCAAAATTAAAACAAAAAAGATGATAGCTAATTATTCCAGTTAACTAGTAATACAGATGAGTTTTTAATAATAATAGAGTAAGTATGTTGAAGTCTCATTCAAATCTTTTGTAGCATTAAATCTTTCTGAGATCTAATTAAAAAGGGAGAATCATAGCCTAGCAGTGTAAAAGCCTTCTTTTTTTAGTTTTGATACCTTAATCAACAGTCTGGGCTTGAGTCTGTTTTCAAGCTCATGTTCACCAGATGTAGCTCTACTGAAATAAACTGAGTTAAATGGTGTCATGCCAGAATTCTATCAGCTTCTCACTGAGACTCTGCACTTCTTCAAGTCAGAGCAAAACTCAAGATAAACCAACTAAACCAAAGGTTTTATTTTAATTTTATGCAAGCATTGGCAAGGAAAGAATCTGTCTGATTAATCAGTCAAAATCACACAGTTCACTCCTCACCATTTGTTTCAAGGAATTAAGGTTTTTCTGACATGAAGGAAACTTGATTTGTGCTTCCTTGCAGGGAGAAGTCAAGATATTTTACAATTAATTTCCATAGATCTACAAATCATACAAAACTGTCTTTTTGGCTACAGACATTTTTCAATTTTTCATGAGGACTAAGAGTGGAAATGAAAGAGGAAAATGTATGGGGCTCTCACATTTCTTTGCTGAAACTTAATGAAAAAAACAGATGGTAATTGCTAGCCTTTTAGCTAGAAGGAATAATATTTCTGAGTGCAGTGACTCAGGCTTTGCAGAAAGAAACATTAGGTAGGTTTTGCTCATTATCTGGTGTCAGGAGATTATTATTCTTCTACTAGGGAGTGAATGGATAGGGTCCTTTGTTTATGGGTTAGCAGCTGCAAGCTTTTGCTCACTGAGAGAAAAATGTTTTAGTAATGCTGTTTGGCACACTTGAGGTTCACGTATTCAATTTAGCTCAGGGACAGAATTTTGTCACAGTATTAGATATTTTCAGAAAAGTTTAGCTGTCATTCAGGAATGTGAATACAAAACTTCTCAGACAAGTGAAGAACTTGCCACTGTCAGGGGCAAGGATGAGGAGGTTGTCCCGTCTCTTTATCTCTTTATGTGCCGAGAAGCAAACAGATTGCTTTAGGTGTAATACATTCTCCATTTTATTTCTTCAAAACTGATCAGTTACTTTCTTTTATCAGAAAGTAACTGATCCTATGCATACACGTGTACAACTGTAGCTTTATATAGATTCCTGCAAGGTGGCATTCTCCAAGGTGGGACTCCACGTTTCCAACATTGGCATTTTTGATGAGTTGACAGCAGCTGATCTTTCCTGATAAACTACTTTTAATCCAGGAAAGTTGCTAACGAAAATGGTAAACAAATCAAAAAGAGCATAACTGTCTGAAGGGTTGCTCCCTCGGTGAGTGCAATCAGACTCCTGTGTGCTTCTTCCAGCAAACACACAGCTATGTCAGAGGTTAGTGCCACCTGGAATTATAAAGCAAAATGAAGCAAAATACCAATTGAAAAGGATACAGAGAAAGGAAAAAATCTATTTTTATTCCAAAGAAGGAAACTAGACAAAAGTAATTCAAATTGAGCAGAAAGAGAGGCAGAGCTAGACCGTGACATCATTATTTATGTTGTTAGAGCAGCTTATTCAACAACTGTTCTTTTTTTTTTTTTTGACGCAGAGCAATCTTCTTTTTATTGTAATTTTTATTGCTGCAGCACAGAGGAGGCCCCTTTATGGGCTGATTCACAAGGCCCTTATACTGTGAATAATAAAAGACTATTGTTATTTTCTGGGGAGTCCCTTACGGTGCAGTTATTCAACTCACCATGCTGGTGTGAGGCTAGGACAGTGATCCAGAGCCTGCCCCAGGGCATGACTCTCCATCACCAGCTCTGAAAAAACCCTTTCCCCCCACAACTTTGTGGAGAGTCACCATACTACTCCTTGGCCCTCCTAATCACAGTGTGGGAACAGTAGATGTGTTTAACATCACTCATCCTGGAGTATTGAGATGTCGCTGTCATCAACATGAATTCACTCTTTTGTTTCAAGATAGAAGGAGTTAAGGTAAAAGGAAATTAATATCTTATGCTAAATTGCCAGGTGTAACTAGCAAGTTATTGTATTTGATAAATCAAACGATAATAAGCTATAATTAGCTTTGGTTTTGCTTTTCCACCTGCATGCTTTTCTTACATTAGATGATCCAGTCAAACTAAGTTTCAGGACATTATACATAGCTCACATGGGCAGAATTAGGTCTCTGACAAGCCCCACTTTTTCCCAAAGTCAATTCTGATCCGTAGTGAACTAACTCAGATTTTTCTTATTCATGGAATCATTTTGGTTGGAAGAAACCTTTAGAAGTTACCTGGTCCAACAAGCCCAGAGCAGGTCTAACTTCAGGCTTAGAATTAGTTGCTCACGGCCTTCCTCAGTGAGCTTTGAAAATCACCAAATTGAGATCCCACAGTCTCTCTGGACAATCTGCTTCATTGCTTGATGAGTTTCACTGGGAATTGTAGTTTCTTTACGCCTAGCTAGTATTGCCTTTGCAGCAGCTCTTGACTCCTGCTTCTTCTTCTTTCACTGGTCATTTCTGGCAAAAGTCTGGCTATCTCATAATTCCTTTATGAGGTAGCTGAAGACTGCAGTTAGGTATTGACGCATCTTTCTCCTCTTCAGGCTAAACAAACCCAGATCTCTCAGTATCTGAGTATCACATGCTCAGTGCACAAGCTATATCCTCCACTGGACCTCCTGCAATTTGTCATTTTTAACCTAATACCAGAGAGGTAAAAGATAGGCACAGTTCTCCAAACATGACTTTAGAAGAGCTAAAGAGATGAGAAAAATCACTCTGCTTGACCTGCTGGCCATGATCATATTGATGAAGCCCAGGGTGTTCTTAGGCTTCTTTGCTGCAAGGGCACACTGCTGACTCCTCCAGTCACATTTGTGTTGAGTGAAAATTCTTCAACCCTGTATTCTTGATTACTGAATTAATTAGGAAAACGGCTCACTTTTTAATTCATGTATCATGTAATCTAAACTAGTAATTGCCTGGCACAGCTTTCTTAAAAAATAAATGAATAAAAAGATCATATATCCAGCAGCGTGAGCACTGCTTGTCCTAATGATTTGCATATTATGAAGCAGTACATTCTACATACAAGTTCATGACCATGCTTCTTTCTGGCACACCAATCCACACACCAATTTACGTATTTTCTGAGTATCATGAGTTTATATACATAGTTTTTCATTAAAGACTATTTACATAAACACTTCACTAAGAACAAGAGCTGTGATTCATTAAGTAGTCAATTCCTCATGGAGATTTAACAGCATGAAAGTAAACCATCACTGAGATAACGTTAATTCTATTTTAAATAATTCATAAATGTGACTTTTTGGGACTGGGAACTCCATGACAACACTCCAAAGATGTAATCTTCCTTTAGGATGATACATTCAGAGAGAAAGGTAATACGGTATTGTGGGGGATGTAGAAGTCTGTGTTATCTGTATTCTAGAGGCATAACCTCTGTCAAGTTTTGTAACACAGGGGTTTCTAAAGGAAGATGGGAAAGAAGACAAAAAAGATATATGGTAACAGTTCCTGAGGTGTGATAGCACTTGAAGAGCAGAATGAGGGAGGCAAAAATTGCCTGTTAATAGACAGTGAATGCTAGCAAAACAGAGGCAGATGTTTAACTATGAAACTGGGAACTGGGTGTTGTGAAGGCTTTACAATGTAGCTTTGGGTTGACGCAGCAGAGAAGAGGCAGCAGGGAGAAGGGTTTAGTAAGAGGTGTGCCCCTGGCCAAAGCTGAAATTGCTTCTGTGGGAAGTTCAAGATGGCTTGATAAGGCAAGGTAATACCTCTCATGGCTCGATGAAAGCCAAAAGCTTCATATAGACGCACCAGTCCACTCGAGAGCAGGAGCAGTTGCACTGAACAGTACTTCACTGAGCAATATTGCTATAACCAGAGGCCAAGCTTACACCCAGGCTGCAGCATTTGTGGAATGATTTTCACTTAATGCTGAGGACAATCAAACCTGTGAGGTGCTTCAAGATGAGAGCATACGATATGGGGAATGTAAAAAAAATAGAAGTAAATATTAAACTGATCATTTTCTGTAAGAAACTGGAGGCAAAATAAGGCTGCACCATGTCTTTGCACTAAAAAAAGGAAGAAGAAAGAAAGAAAGAGAAGAAAGAAAGAAAGAAAGAAAGAAAGAAAGAAAGAAAGAAAGAAAGAAAGAAAGAAAGAAAGAAAGAAAGAA
>JAOEHY010005562.1:0-10263 GCA_025447955.1 Psilopsiagon aurifrons | reverse complement strand
ATGAGGAAGAAATTCTTTAGTGTAAGGGTGGTGAGGCACTGGAATGGGTTGCTCAGGGAAGTTGTGAATGCTTCATCGCTGGCGGTGCTCAAGGCCAGGTTGGACATAGCCTTGGTTGAAATGGTTTAGGGGGGGGTATCCTTCCCCATGGCATGGCACGGGTGTTGGAACCAGATGATCTTAAGATCCTTTCCAACCCTAAGTATTCTATGATTCTATGTGTTGCACATGTGAATTCTGTGTTTGATTGTTGGTTGTTAATAATTCAAAGCATAGATTTGTTTGCAGCAAGCAGCGCAGAGGCAAGAGTTCCTGGATTGATTTTGTAATTTTCCAGGAAGCACACCTGACTTTGCCAGAAGATAACACACTGAGAAAAAAATTCATTGGCTCTGGCTTTTCAGTTCTCCTTTCTATCTGAAATGAGATTTCCATGTCCTCTAAATCTGCTCCCAGAAGGGTGCTGCAACCTGGGTTGTGCTTTATACTTGGAAATTCAGAATGAGTTTGATTTTATCACCTCTGGGTTCAGAGGTTCAGCTGTCCCGCTTTATTCTTCTTGGTGAAGCTGTAGTCCCAGTCATCAATGCAGCCTGTTGTAGCTTGGTTAACTACAGCCTTAGATGGTGTCAGCTTGAAAAGGTATCATCGCCATTGTGCAGTCATCTGAATTCTCCAAGCAACTGAAGCCAAAGTTCCTCTGATGTAACTCTGTATCCTGCTGTGGGAGGGAGAAAACAGCAAAGGATTCTCTTATCACCTTTGAAGCAGAGCTGGCAGTGATGGCTTGCTCACTGCCTAATCAGCTATGAATAGATCTTCTTACATAAGGTGACTGAAGAAGGCATGCATGAAATACATTCTGGGAACAAGGTGTGTGTCAGACAAGGCTGCAAAAAGCTTTGTTTCCCAGCAGTCTCACCAGAATGTACATTAAAAGTGTGCTCCTGATAGTCCTATGTCGGGCAGCTCTGAAAAGAAACAGTTTACAGCATCTCAGCTCAAGAGGGTAGAAGACAGTAAGGACCTGCACAAAGGCAGACTGACTCTGACTGTAGCCTGCTAAAAATAGGGGTGAAGCTGTAAAGAGTAATACTGTATTTTGACATGAATTTCTTTACCTGTAAAAAAAAAAAAAAAATGCCTGCAAAAGATCAGTGTCATCTGGACAGAATTTCTCTGTACAGTTGCAGCAAGTTACTTTCTGTAACTTCCTGAGTCAAGCAAAAATGAAGGCTGGACTATAAAACTTAACTAACCTTGCAATAAGGTCTTTCCATACAAAAGAAGGTTATGAGGAAGATTTGATAATGAAAAAAAAAAAAAATGCCCGTTATTCATTGTATGAGATGAAAATACTAACAAGTGGCCAGAATGATTTTATCATTGTACAAAAAACTATGAAACTTGAATGATGTTTTGCTGCTTTGTCAATGTTGTCGTTTTTGCCAACCTCAATATATTAGTATTGCACATTTAGGATGTGAACAAAGATGCATAAATTTAGACCATCAATTTTTCATTGCGTATTTTTTTTAAGAGATGAGAGGTGTTCTGGTTTTTCATTCTGTCACTCTTCTACCAATTCAGACTCTCTTTCTTTCTGATTGTATTCCCATATTTGAAGCTGTTTAACTGAGGGGAATGAAATATGGGACCTTCCTCTGCTTTCCCAAAAATAGTGTCCAGGACCAAGGAAACTGCAATCTTGAATCTTGCATATGCAACTACATCTGTGAATTCATTCACTGCTCTGTGAAACAGAGGTATATATCCCCAGTGGAAACACTTTTCTATAAATTTTGGAAAATATACACATTTGTCCTATTTTTCTGTTCAGTTCTTAGCTTTTCATTAAATATTTATTGAAATAAGGATCTAAGAATCCAGTTCCACAATAGATTTTCTCAAGGTCATTTGAATTTTTTGAGCAAAGAATTTTGCTCACTAGAAACTAGTCTGCAAGAGATGATTTCATCTCCAGCAACACTGATATACTTCACTTGCTGAAGGTACCTTATGACCTCCACAGCTTTCCTCATGTGTTGATATGCCTGTCATGTAATGAAGTAATGATCCAACTTCAGATTTATCAAAGACTCACGGTTAGTAAGTACTTTAAGCTACACTGATTACTTTTTCCTCATTTTCAGGCAGCAGATATAAGTTTTCAACTAATTGTTTCGGGTTTTGTAGGGTAAAATGCAAAATACATGAAGGCAATGTCAGTTATAATGTTATTTATACTGAGGCTGAGCAGGGGCAGGATGCAAAAAATTCTACGAATATGTGGCATACACAGGAGATCTTCCAATCAGAGCCTCATCTTTTTAGGCAGGCTTCGGCTAAATTTATTTTTGATCCATTTCGCTTTTTAATTCAGGTCTGTGTGCAATTTATCTAATTTCATGCTATTAACAGAGGTGCTTATGTTAAGATTACAAACACCCTTGGCTCCTTTAATAGTCAATGTGAAAAACAAACAACTCTAGACAAGGCTTTAGCTCATCAGACTTCACAATTTTCCTTTAGAAACGCCTCTTCCTCTGTCTTCATGGCACGAAGGCAGTCTGAGGAGATAATATTCCTGTCTCCTCAGTACTTCGCTGCAGTGGGATTATTCTAGGCTCTGTGTAGAAGTGGGAGCTTGTCCAAGCCCAATTGAGCTTGTCCAAAAATAACATCAGAGTAAATATCCTGAGTCTAAAATTCAATCTCCTTGAAAGAAATAATTTTATTTTGGTCTGTGCTTTGCACACACATCATTCTGAAAACCATTCCTGAGACAGAAATGTCCTAAGCTATGTGTAATTGTTACTTTGGTAATGATTGAAGTTATCAATCACTGATGCTATATTCCTTCTCTTCTTTACCGCATTTCATGGCAGCTCTTGTCATTTGATTGCACAGTAAATATCAGGTAGTGGCAGTCTAATTATATGATAATTGCTATAAATGTTACAAAGTCAATAGAGCCAAATAGAGTCAGTTGCATATTAATTATTATTGGGCCTAGCATTTTATCAAGTAATCTGCAGAAACATGAAATTATCTTATCATCTTCTCACTTGCTTCCTTTCTACTGTATCAAGAAAACAATTTAAAATTACCTTCTTGACTTCCAAACTCTTCATGGTCTCCTTGTACTTTTGCTACTTGCTCCCCCAGTGTCTCAATCTGCTTGTGAAAGCCCGGACTATTCTCTATCCTCTTCATTTGATTGCACACATCAGGATAAGATAATGACTTCCATATCTTGTCATAGTAACATTTACAAATGCAAACATTTGCATTTGTATTTCTTATTTTTTTGATAAACATCCAAGATAAATCATTGCTCAAGTTCATGCTCTGACAGAGATTCATTAAGGGCATTTCCTTTTGGAATAAGAGGATAAATAGTGCTGTGTAGAGATTTCTGCACTTTCACAAGAAGATGCTAATACTTTCCCATTGTAATGTTTCCTAGCATGGGTTTTGAGACCATTTTCATTTTTGTTACAGCTAGGATTTTCACAGCTCATTGTCAAGATATAAAACTGCCTCTTTGCTCTACTTCTCCCTCCTTATCTATTTATCTTTCACCTATTTCTTCCATGTTTTTTTTCCCACTAATGCTTCACCTGATATGTTTGCATCTTTTCTACTATTTTTCTGATAGATAAGTACCTGATGCCTGAGTCAAACAATTCAGAGTTTGGTGTAGGAGGAGAATAATTAAGCCAATAGCAAGGAACCTTGGGCAAGTTTTGTTAAAACCAAAACAAAACAAAACTCACACAAAACCAAATCAAAGAACAGAAATCAAACACCTAGAAACCAACCCTCCTCCTCCCAAAACAGTTTTGTGCTCTTATTACATTCTTCATACCTGCCCCATGACATTCATCCAAATCTCCTTCTGATTAGCTCGCTTGAAAAGGTTGTTTAATTTGACTGCTCCTTTCAGGAAAAAGTACTGAAAAAATCTACAGCATATAGGTAGAGAAGCAGATCAGAACCACCCCAATTCATCCCTTTTTAGGTGTCTGCACTGAGTACTAACTCTTACATGGCACAGGTCTGAGACTCATTCCCTTGGCATTAGTCTCATACGTCAAATCATCTTAGCCATATCTCATCTGGTCTGTCAATAAATTAACAATATATCATGACAAAGAGCAGGAAAAAACTTACTATACACAGCAGCAGTTTATATCTCATAGTTAAGTTTCAGAAGCAATAAGCAAATAGTGGTCAGAGAATGAAGAAGTAAGAAAAAATTTGGAGTCTACAATAGAAGTTTTATCTTTTCAATCTTCTTTTTAACACTGATTCCACTCGTAATATCTTAGCAGATGTAGTTAGGTTTTACTTCTACGTTACCTCTAAATATATTCCTGTAACAAACAAAACTATGAAAAGGAAGAATATGAGCTTTATTGGCACTACAGTGGTGCAAAACTATCAAAAATCTGCAACGAAAGCTATTAGTATTGGCTAACATTGGTCAGGGTGGCCTCCAGCAAAATGCAAGATGGACTCCTTAGTACAACTGTGCAACTACCACATCTCTGAGCTTTAACAGATACTGGTCTCACCAACATATCTCATCTAAGTTTTTTCCTTCAAGAGGCCATGTGGCTTTTCCTGCTTTTCTTGAATAATGTTATCTCTTAAAGCAGAAAGACAAAAGCTACTGCTGCTGCTATACTATGGGGAATACTCAAAAACTGCTACGTTTGAATCTCAGTTGATTTCCATGCCATTGATATCAAGAGGTATTACTGTAACAAAGCAGTGTCAGCCTCTGTCTCAACAGGGGTTGCTGGGAAGAGATCTCTTCCCATGAGGAGCCACCTCTCTTTTTAAATCTCAGATCTAAAACTCAGGACCACCACCAAATGAAAATCAAGACTCTGAATTAAGTTCTTTAAACCTTTATCATGTTGTGCTTTAAATTGTTCAAAATCCAACTCACAGCATTTCCTTCAGGAAGTTATTCTGGAGGCTGATGCCCACCAGGACTGATGTCCTGATGTCCACAGGGGTTTTTGTGATCTCTCTGGCATTTTCCCCTTGCTGACATTATTCTTTCAGTTTAAATAGGAACTGCAATTGTTGAATTACTTCACTACAATATGTATACACTCATTTGCAGCTCATTTCAACTCCTATTAACAAGCTTTTCAACACCCTTAAGTAGTAAGAAAGAAAATGTTTGCAGCTATTAACAAATGCAGCATTTAATGACATTATAAGCCTGCCTGATCAGAGGCTTTTACTAGCTATTGGATTGCTTGTTGAAAGTCAATTTTACAACAAAATAAATACTGGCATGACATAAATTTCACTGGTTTAGTTTTCAGATGTAGTTATATACCATATTACTCCTCAGGGGTGAAAAACATTATGTGTGCAAATGAATTTAGATACACAGCAACTGATTTTCCAGTGATGATATAACTAAGGCTGTAAAAGACTGCCTATGTGTAACAGCTGCTGTGGGAGCCCCTCACATGCTTTCATATACATGACTACCATATTTTGTTTTTCTTGGTTTGCTGTAACACTTGACTTTTTATAAATCCAGCAAATTATTCAGTGTCTAAAAAAGTTTCTAAAAGAAAGGCTGAGAAGCACAATAATTAGATCACTCTGACTCAAAATTTGCACTAAAGAAAAATAAACATTGCTGAGCCAAAATACATCCTATTTGTTTTATATAAGTACTTGATTTCTGTATATATACATAAACTGGGTTTTATATATATACACATATGCCATGTGAAAAAAAGTGAGTAGGTTTAGCATTTCGGTTTTCAGTTCTTTTCCAAGACGATCACCTGGTGTCTGAAAAAAGTGCCTGTTAGAGACTCTCTTGTTCCTAAACAAAATAGAGATCCACTTTGGCTTCACTTGATATTAGGAAAGTACCAAGTAGCCATAGTGCAATATTTTCTTTTCTCTTGAGGAGGGCTTCACTGCATTGTTTTGCAATTTTATTTTTTTTTTTTAACTGCTACCAAAAGAATTGACTAAGTGTTGCAATTATAGGCACCATTCAACTTTCTGCTGTTCTTGTTAACCTGAGAAAGCATGTAAGTAAGTGGTTGTGTCTTTATAGCACCAGGTCAGGGATAGAGAGCTGCTGAGCAGTATAAGCATGAGTGTGGAAGAGAAGGGAATAAAGATACCCAAGCACTAGGAGCTAAGCCACATCACTAGAAAACAATCTGAGCTGTTTTAAAATACATTTTGAAATCCGTGAACAAGAACGTATAAAACCAGTACTTTAAAGAGGCAATAGTAGATAAAAAATAATTGAACTTCACTTTGCAGTATGGAGAACTATGTCAGTAGATATTTGGAGCTGCTTTTATTCAAGTTCCACATGTAAAATTTCACAGATATTTCTGGGAATTTTGATTCACTTAATAAAAAAAAGGATCAACTTTGTGAAGTAGGAGAAAAGGAAATTATTTTCCTTTAGTCACATAACCTATGTAAGTATGTTAATAATTAACGATAGTCAATAGACTCCTGTTAAATTTCTTTGTTCATACAAAACTTCATTTTCCAGCAAAAATATCTGCTTTCAACAGATATTTTGATATACTGTTAGAAAACCAAATATCTGAGAAATTAAACCTCCGAAGTTTTCTGCATGAATGCAGAATATTTTCTCTGAAAGACAAATTTCGATTCAAATAATGCTATTTTCTTCTGTTGAGTTATGCTTTTTAATTCACTTGTAGCTCATAAATCACACAACATGTCCCCACCTTCATTAAGAGGACATAAAGAGATGAATTATGTGAGAAGTCAGGCTGAAGAGCCCATAAAAATGACAGAATGGAATTGCGAATCCTGAGCAACAATTATAATACCCTTATTTGGCAGGTGACACCATTTTGAAGAGAATACTTTGACATGTTTCAGTTCTGGATTAATTGCTGAAAAATGGATCTTTTTCTCTTTAAAGCTGTGATGCTTCCAGGTACATCCTTGTCTTCGAATCTCTATTTATGTAATATACATGTTCAAAGTGCATCACCCTGCACAGGATGTAATCTGCATTTTATTCAAACTAATAATATTTGCTATTACCAGTTGAACTATCACCTCCAGTGTCTTCGGAGCCTTGCTTTGCTTTCATTAGAGATGCTCAGAGATCCTCACAGGTTAAATTTTCTGATGTTCTCAATCTCAGATTAGATCCACATCATAGCTGCCTAAAAGGCAGATGCACTTTCGGAGAGAGTACAATGAGTAATATATTGTTAAGAAAACAAAATAAAATTGGAGTCTGTGAGGGTGTCATCACTTTAATGCAATCTTATTACTCACGTATCACTGCCATTCCTCGACAAAAAAAAAATAGGCCTTTTGGAGGTTTCTTAGAAAAGCGACGCTGGGTTTTGTCTGATCCACTTCTGGTTTTATTGTTTTTAAGACTGCCCGTCATGTCCAATTCTCCATCAAAACAGTTCTAAAAATAATATTAGACATAATGAAATCTCAGGTTGCAAATCCCAAATAACTTCACATTCATACAGTCCCACTGGGAGCAACCAGTACATATTTAAATCTATTGCAATAGTCCCATTCATCCAGATGACTATTTGAAAGCTTCACAAATTCAGAAGTGAAATATATATTTGCTCTTCATCATTTTTATATTACCCTGCTACAAAACCTCAATCTTCTATCAGGAGCAGAAAAAAAATAAGGCAATTTCAGTGACTGCTTATAAGCTTTGAGTAGTATTCTTTGAATGCTTGAGAGCAGAGTTCAGTCTCACTGTCTGTGATCATCCTTAATTGTTCTTAAATGTCAAACACAGTTGAAAATATTTCATAAAGTTGGGAAATACATATATATGTATATATGAATTTTCTCAATGTTTTATTGCATTGTGGCCCTGGGTTACCCTCAGTGATATTTTTATAAATTATTTTTCAAGCAATTTCACAATGTCTTATTGCATTGTGACCCTGGGTTACACTCAGTGATTTTTTCATAAATTGTTTTTCAAACAGTTGAGATTGCATGTGAAATCTTACTGTAATCTAAGTTGTTCTTCTACCAATAGGCAGAAAAAAGGGGTTAACTCAGCAATGTAATTACAGGTGCTTTCAAGTTTTCTAGGCCTTTTATAACTAGGCCTTTTATAATATTGTATGCCTCTGATATGTCAGAAAGAAAAGTTATTTTATACTCAGTAACCTAGCAAATTAGTGGGTGATGGGTGACATGATAACAAGAAACATCAAGAACTTGGACTCACAGGTCAGGCTGTTTTCAACAAAAAGCTGATGCTCTGTGTAATGTCTCAGGGTGTAATGTCACTGACAATAAAGGCATATTTAGAACATGGGTCTTCATTGCCTCTTACAGCTCTTGCAGTGGTATATTGTTCCAACAGCTCTAGAGTTCACAGCTGATCTGATTTGTTTTTATGAGGAATCTGATCATTATCTGTGGCAGTTTTCTTTTCACTAGGATTATTATCAATTGGAAGGACTGAAGAAGTCCTGACTCCTGAACAGCCTTACAACTGTAACAACTGATTTCATAACCACAAAAAATTTTAGAAAGATACTAAGTCCAAGTGCTCACAGATGATTCTCAGGTAACCTTATTCCAAGTGCAATAAACACAATTATCGAGGGATGTATTAAGAAAGTCTGATGTACTTTTTCCTTGCTTCCTCACTTTTAACAACTACCACCAGAAAACAGCTTAGACAAATCAATGACTCCGCTCCCAGTGGAAAGGCAAGTGCCATATTTATTTCTTTTCTGCATTTACATTCATGGTGCAAAACACCTGGTGTAATCCACCAGCAAGCACTAGAGATTTGTATATGCTTTGAGGGCAGCACCAGAGGAGAGGATATATGAATCATTTAAATAATACCATTTAAGTGAGAAAATGTTCCCCAGCATGAGCAAGGGGTACACAACACCCTGTTACACAATTTTTTGTCCACCATGGAAATTATAGTTTGATTTGCTTACAGTAGGAATTAGAAGCTCAGAGCTTTACTACTCGCAGAAGATCAAAGGATTTAAGATTAATTAGGATAGTGTACTGAATAAAACAGTAATTAGAGTAACAGGCACAAAAATCACAAATGATTTTGCCACATATTGATGTTTAAAACTCTTTTTTATTAAAAAAAAAAAAAAGAGAGAGGAAAAATGGATTGCAAAAGCTTGGAGAAGGGAGAAAACATAAGAATGTCAATAACCAAGTTATGCAGAATTACGTAGATAACCATGATTTGATGTGGAAAACTGTGAAGAAAATATAACTAAACATTAAAGACTATTTTGTGAGAAAGAGTGACTAAGATTTTCACATTTACATTTGCAAGCAAAATCCTCACTAAGAATCTTAATGCAAGACACAAAACATTAGATGACCAGTAAGTTAAGCTTCTACCCAGAGTGGAGAAAAAATTACAAAAGAGATCATCTATAACATTTTCAAAACTGCCAAAGTGATAAAGAATCTTAAGTCCCTTTACAATATAAAAGATTTTTCCTTCAGCTTCAGTGAAAATCAAGTTGAAGTATATGAAGCAAAAACAATTAAAGATAACTTCCTCCTCTGGGGCTCCTAGTGCCTCCCAGGCTTGGAATCAACACGCTCCAGTGGAAAGCTCTATGTGAAGTTGGGATTTTATCCAATGCTGGTCTCATTATACTGTGTAATAAATACATACAGAAATGAAATTTATTTCTACATTCAAATGTATCTGCTCAACTTAAATGCTGAACTTTTTTTATGAGACAGCTTTTCAGAACCATCATGATGAAATGATGTGTTTTGAGAAAATGTAAACCTGACATGATGGTGAGTATTTATTTTTCAGAAATAAACCAAGGAATTGAATTGCACAGAGAATACAGGTTAAAATCTAAAAAAAAAAGCACAATTCTGAATACATTTGATCTAGATATTTCCACAAAAAAGTCAAAATAGAAAATTCTAAACACTAGGAAGAAGAGGAAGTTCACAACGGTAAATATAAGGTTGTCACTTCCCTAGTGACAGATTTCACCCCCTCTGTTCATAATTATTTTTATATAGATCTAAATCTAATTTTCTATATAACATAATTTGCACCTCCAATCCTGTTTTCTATTCTAAGCTACTCATTATGAAAAAGATGTTGAGGTGCTCGAGTGAATCCAGAGAAGGTCAACAAACCTGGTGAAGGGTCTGGAGAACAAGTCTTCTGAGGAACGGCTGAGGGAGCTGGGATTGTTTGGT
>JAOEHY010005561.1:0-45192 GCA_025447955.1 Psilopsiagon aurifrons | reverse complement strand
CCTTCTCTTCTCCTCTGCCCCAGCCCCGCTCTCTCAGCCTGGCTCCAGAGCAGAGCTGCTCCGGCCCTCGCAGCATCTCCATGGCCTCGCTCCATGTCCCTCTTGTGCTGTTGCCCCAGAGCTGGACCAGGACTGCAGGGGGGTCTCCCCAGAGCACAGCAGAGGAGGAGATTCCCCTCCTTTACCTGCTGCTCACGCTCTGGGGATGCAGCCAGCACACAACTGGTTTCAGGGCTGGCAGCATAACTAACTTCAGTTACAATTCTCCCTATTGAAATTCTCCTGGGATCAGTGAGCCTTTGCACTGTTTGACAAGTAGGGACTGAGGGGGGTTTTGTGTTGGGACTTAAAAAGCTGGAGGTGTCAGCCCTGGCTCAGAAAGCTATTCAGTGCTATCTTTAACTTTCTAAATGGCAGGAAGCCTGTGGATCCAGCTGCACAATGATCCTGGAGTGACCTTTCTAATTGAAACTCTTTAACCTTTCTGCACATTTATAGCTACAATTTTCTCCTGAATGCAGAGAAGAAGGTTGTTTTTTAATTTTCTTATAAAGGTTAAAAGATTGAAAAATAAAAGAGAAAGTGAGACAGAGAAAGAAGGATGGAAATTAATGCAGTTGAGTTGCAGTTTCCAGCAGCCTCAGGAGAGCTCTGCAATGAAGATGACATTTCCATACAATTGACATTTCCCAGCTGGAGCAGTCCTCTGATTTGCAGCTGCTTTTGTGTGAAGACCATCATGAAGAGGATCATTTAGTTCCTCATATTCATCAAATGGGATTTAATTTTCCCCTATCCCCACATACCCCACATCTCCTTTCCAGAACTGGCGCAAGCTGCACAGTCTGCCCTTCCTTCACCTTTTGTAGGGGTGATCTTTGCCAGTCTTGCAGAAGTGAGAACTTGCTTTTTACTGGAAATAGGGATGGCATGGGAACAATGGTTCTCATGATTTCAGCTGCCAGTTTTGGAAGTGAGTTTCTATGTATTTTACCATGTATTTGCACGTTTGCATGTTTGTGTATGCATATCTGCATGGCAAAAGTTATTGTAGGGCACTACATACATACACAAAGCAAAGCTTTGTGGCCTTCAGGGACTTCAGGCTCATACATAGGCTTCCAGGACCTTACACATTAGCTCTTCATGGATGATCCTTCCTATAGGCTCAGGTTGCTGTAGAACAGAGCAGCTTTTCTTCTAGATTGTAGCTTTTCCAGAGTGCATCTATGAAACTGGAGATGTATGTTCCATGACACTCCATCACTTTGAATCTGCTTAATTCAATTTGGATGAGTAGGATACGCATCTTCAGCTGGATTATTCCTCTTCAATAAATATGTTGCTGCAGTAATCAATTGGCACGTAATTAACAAACAATAACTATCTTATTAAATCTAAATGACATGCAAAAGCAATTCAGATTCATTTAGATCCCCAGTGATGAGTTCCTTTGCTTCCCCTTCAGCCACTGCTGCTCATGAACAAGAGCTGCTGTCAGATGCAGTAATTGGCACGCTGCCTTCTAGGCCAGTGTTGAAGCAATATTTCATGCATGTCTTGTGCTTGCATGGCAAGTGACTACGGACAAAGCCAGATCAATTCACTCAGCAGCTGTAGGCCACAAGGCAAAGTGCTTTTATTAACCCTCTAATCCTGATTCTTTCCTTTAGGGACACTTCAGACAGCAGAGATCAAGGCCAGCCCTTTCTTTCGCTCCTTGCCACCAGTGCTGTGGCTTCTGTCTTTGCCCCAAACCATGGCTGTTCTCTCAGACCCTCTAATCAGCACTTTTCTACCTCTCTGAGCTGGTGGGCAGCAAAAGCACTTCCCCAGGCTGAAGCCACAGCTGTGCCTGTGTGCTGAGTCCTTGCCCTGTCTGTCCACTGTCCCTTATCACAGCTGCTCCCTTTCTGCCTCTCCAAACTGGGCTCTGAACACTGCTGCTTACTGCACAAGGGGGGATTAATGCAGCTCCTGGCTGGGAGCTGTTGTGTTGCTGGGAGCCCTGATGGGTGGATGAGAGTCAACTAGAAACCCCAGCAACTTGGTGGAAAAGGCTTTGCTGGCAATCAGGTGTTGTCCTGATCAAGTCTGAATTCAGGGCTTTACCAGCTGGGCACCGTAGAATAGGATTTTGAATTGGATGACACAGATTGGAGGCAATATCTAAGTCCCAGTTGTCCTAAATTGCCATGTAACATTGGTATGCAGTGCTCATAACGCACAGTTTCAGCTGAGAAATGGTTGTGTTCAGTGGTAAATGAGCTGATCTTTACCTGGTGTCATCCAGGGCATTGGAGGAACACTTGAGGCACTGGAGTTTCTTTCTGCCTTGGCCAGTAATCTGCTTTAATACCTTAAGTAAGTAATTTAATCTCTCTGTGCTTTCATTTTCCTGTTTATAAAATGCCTATAATGATGCATACTTTCTGCTTAAAAAAGCTTCCCTATCTTTTGCTAAAAAGAGCTGTGCCAGACTAGATGTTTGCTTTAATATCCTCTAGTTTGATGTTTTGCTAAAAGAAAAGACCCTGCAGATGAGATGATTAGATACAAGTTTGATAAGTGTTGACAGATTGTTATTAGCAAGAAAGCCACTGGAAAGGTTTCCTTGCAGATTTAGACCATCATGGACAAACTGTTTTCTGTAAATGTACTCCCTCAAATCTTCCTTGTGCACAGGTTACCTTCTGACCCTGCTTACCCTGACGGAATTGATGACTGACAAAGAGCTTAATTATTTAGGAGAGAAGGTGCAGATAGGAAGGGTGTGCTGGTAGATAATGTGCTTCAGTTACACAGAGCAACAGAAAAGATTTCATGAGTGGTAATCCTGTTGTCTTAAACATGTCTGCAAAAGAAAGCTACTACTGTAAAACTCAATTGCTGATGAACTTCTTTCAGAGCAAAGATCCACATTCAGAGGGCGGCAGAAACACTTTAGCATCTTTTAGCGAAGAAGTGTCAAGCAAAATGGAAACCTCTCCCTTTTATTTCCAGCCTAGTATTTCCAGGCCCTATTCACACAGCTTTTAACTAACTGCTGATTCAGCTCCTGGCATCTTGCAGGTGCAGAGGAAGGCAGCCCAAGAGCACACCTCAGATGTATCTCAATTCCTCATGCTGATTTAGGCCTGATCTCAACCCAGAGGAGGTGAGTAGGAGTTTAGCATTGGCTTCAACAGGGGCAAGCCCTTTACAGAAGGTCGTGATCACTGTGCAGTGGTGGAAAGGGTCAATTCCAAGGCCAGAGTGTTGCAATGGTGATGCCTCAGAAATAAATCTGTGTATGCTTAGATGCAGAATACACAGAGTGCAGCATTCAGCATCCACTAGATCCATTGTGCATAGCCTATGATGACTATAAACTGGCAATGTGGCATTAATGTGCAGACTTACAGCTGTTGAGGATCTGGTCTAGGGTAATAAACCAGAAAAATATATACATTTGTCCTTTCTGAGATGCTCTGTATTTGTACAAAATCTAACAACTGCCCAGATTGAGCTGTGGCTGTTGGAAGGGTCTCTGTGAAACTGAGGGAGTGATTTTATACCCTGTCATAGTGGTCCAGGCTCATTACTGAGCAGTGTGTGATGTCTACTGCATGCCAAGAATCTTGTTTACCTTTTTTTCAGCAGTTTTAATCTCAACACTTTAATACATTTGCAAGTTGGACGGGAGATGGAACTAGGAGGAAGCCACAGGGGTCTCTGATGGGAAAAGAGCTGGCTTATGCGTTTACAAAATAATCCTATTGTCAATGCAAAATGCAAGGGGCCAAATGCAGGGTCTGCCCAAAAGCATTAGAACAGGCTGCGGAAAGGTTATAAACCACAGGTTTGTTTTGCCCATGCTGCTGAGTAGGAAAGTGCTGAGGACTTGTGTAATGCTGTTTGCCATATAAAGGTCTATGTCCGTTCTTCTGGCCATATCAGGAGTGGATGCGTTCTTCTCTGTATGTGAGTAAAAAGAGAGAGAAAGGGATCACCTTCCTTCCCTGTAACTCTGGACCCATTTCTTTATTGCTTTTTACCTGCTTTCACCATTTTTAGAGATAGGTGCAACGCAGTCTCAGTTCCAAGTGGTGACAGTTCACAATTGCTTTGCACTGTTATAAACTGGGATACAAGAGCAAGGTGAAGAGCAGAAAGGCGAGTACCAGGTAGGAGTTAGTCCTACATGCTGGAAGCTCCTTGCACTGCAGGCTCTTGCCCTGCTCTTTTACAGGGAGAGGGATGACTTGTGTTAAGGGAGGGAGCTGCTGTTTAGGAATCATCTCTATTACAGAGCCATTAGATAGATGTTCCTGAAATAGCAGCAGATCAATTGATTCATAAGTAATTAATGCATTCCCCTACCCTTGGGCAATACAGAATCTATAGCTCAGGAATTAGATACACAGCTCTGTTCAGCTGAGAAAACACTGGCACTTGTGTTCCTCATGGATGGCCCTGCGCACACTACTGTTCTTCTACTGCAGAGACCTTCCTTCTCGTGTTGGGAGCCCTGGCAGATATCTGCTGGGTGAAATGGAGCATCTCTTTCTGTAACTGCTGGAGAATTCTGGATTTAGCTGTTTAAGTGAATGAAATCACCTGCATGGCCCCCAAAATGCTGCAGCACGTTTGTCTGGTAATGTCACTCTTAGTATTGTTGCCTGCAGCAGTGTGCAAAGAGCAAGAGATGCTTCTCATCAACCCCAGCATCACTGAAATCAGAGTAAGATCACTTTGCAGTGCTTTGTTAAAGGAACAAAATCTGGTGCATCCATCTATGGAGACTCTGGTGCACAGTATCAGAGATGAACTTGAGTTCTCCATAGGCTTCTGTATCTCTTTTAGTGGAACACCAGGTCTCTGCAGCTCTGTACCCAGGAGCAACTTTTCCAGGGCTGTATCACTTCTAGCACCAGAGTAAGAAAAAATAAGGCTTGCTTTCCACTCCTTATCATAACCAGCCTGTTAAGTGGTCCTTGTATAGGAGCTGACAAGCAGCAAAACCCAACAAACCTGCAATGTGGTGAGCTGGGTAGTGTGGCTCTTGGGAATTCCAGTGGAATTCCAGTGGTGTTCTCTCTGCTGTCAGAGACAGTTGATTAAATAGAAACAAAGACCTTCAAAAACTTAGGCTGAGTAACTACGGCTTCCTGTGATGCTCTGATGCAGCCTATCTGGGTATGCAGTAGAGGCTGAGCATTGGACAGAAAGCAGCCAAGCTCCTCATATTTCTAAGGCTTAAAGGAATATGATTATTTGTATGTATTATTTGCAGCCATTACAAGCCCTCATTAGCAGCCTCCCAGGGGAATGTGCTGGCTGTGCATCCTGCTGGGATTGAAAACTACTGCCTGCATTCTGTGTGTAAGTTGATGGTTTAATTAAACTGCCCCTAATTATCTTAACTAGCTTTTAAATAATAACTTCCCACTGAACCATTCATATCAGCTGCTAATGGCTTCCTCTTTGCTTACATAGATCTGGCTGGTGCGGGCAGATGTGGCAATGGAATGGGAAGGGGCTGCACTCCCTTTCATACACTGGGCTTCTGCTGTGTTTGTCTTCACGATGATGAATTCAGTTCCAGGGTGGAATGGAGATGGCTGTGCTGGCAAGTGATTCACCATTTATTCATGTGCTATGTGAGGAGGGTGTTATATGCTCGTGTTACTCCATCTTCAGGAAGTTTGATCACTGGCCCAATGGCAAATGATTCTGCTCATGTGTTCACCCAGTTTGGATGAATTCTCAGTGCATAATTAATGGAGCTTGACCTTGGCTAGAGCAGGGGCAGTTCTTGGCACAGACACTGGCATTAATAATGTATACAGTGGCTGCTGTAAATTGTAGAGGTCACCACGCAAGCTCAGTAGTTCATGGGCTTGCTGTGGACTGAAAGAAGGAGCAGCATATCCAGAATTCCAGGCATCCCTCAGCATGCTGATGTTCTGCCTTCCATGGGGCACTATTTGTTGTGTTGAAAGAAGGCTAGTGCTGCCTGACTCTCTCCCATTACTGTCTTTCCCCTACAATGAACAGCAACCTTTGAGTTATGCTCTGTGGTACTGGTCACACTCCTCCTCACCACTGATTTATGCTGGGTTGGGCAGAAGTGGACATGACACCTGATGCAGTGTTACAGCAAGGGTGTCTTCAATTGATGGTGCATGTTGGGGTTTGGGGGGTTCTGTGTGTTACTGGTTTACTGCAGGCCTAGGTGTGTATGTGGGGTTCACACACGAGTGTGTGCCTGTATGTGCACTGCTTGCTATTCCTGTGTGACTTCTACAGAGGGTGGACATGAGGCCGTACTGGTGAGTATGCACACTGTTAGTACATGGGGATCAGATGTGATCCGGAGCTCTATAGTCACATGCAATTTAATGTTCCCTACTGGATTGCATTCCCAAGGCTCTGATCTATATATTATATCTCATATAGTTTGCAAGCCTTTTTTTTCCTTCTTGTTTAAAAACTCTACCACAAACCTAACAAAATATGATGTGAATAAAAGTATCCCAGAGGTAGCAGGTGAATGTATGTAATCAAACCTTCATTCCTTGTGCGCAAAACCTTCTTACATGCCATCAGTTCCCATTTGGAGATGTGTGCTTTTATTACAATGTATATTGGAAAACAATTAGAATTATAGTGCCAGCATGTGGCTAATTCAACTTCATGGTGTTGATTCTATTAAGTCACAACTGGTGACTTGCTTTGGCTGCCAGGCTGCATGTGTGTGTGAATAGCCTCTGATAGGTGCCACTGCAGCCACCTGCAGAGATGGACGCACATACTCTTCAGTCCTCCTTAGCATCATACAAGCTCCTGTCTAGGTTTTGGGGGGGTATAAATTTCTCAAGGCCCTTGGACATTTATGTTGGGCCAGGAGAAGAAAGTATGCATGGTGTGTGACATGCCAGGAGTGGGTGGCCTGGATACAATCTGTCCCTTAATTTACCATGAATCAACGTTTTCTTCTGAGAACAGTGGAGCTGCTATGGTGGTATTTCCACCCATGTGCTCTATGGGTGCTGTAGCTTAGGGATCATGGAGCTAGGGATGGAGCAGCACCGATCTCAGCCACGTTTAAGTACTTTTAGGAGGGACAGCCCTGCAGTGCCTGATGCTTCTTGTTTCTGTGGCTTTCTGTAGCTTTGCAGGATGAGAGAGGACCAAGAACACCAATGTCTTTGACCTGAGACCGTCAGCAAACCTCGGGCAGTGATCACTGCTGGCCAACTAGATCTATCCCCTGAAAGAGAAAGGCTTTTCCTTCATTACTATTCCCCTGATTCCTCTGGCATTGCTCCAAAGATCTGTTGCCAGAGGATGCTGAAGGGAATGGATTCTTGGTGATAAGTGATTCTTCCCCTTGAGGAATTTGCATTCAGCAATCCTCATCTACTGTTATTAATTTCCTTGTCACAAAGGAAAATAAAGGCCTTCATCTTCTGCACTGCCAAACAGCAGAATTTTGCCTGCCTAATAGAAGAAGCCTCCTTTTGCCATCATCACCATCTGTTTTCAAATAGACTGTCAGGAAATCAGGTTTGATTTGAGTTTAACAGAGAAGACTTGCTGTTTGTCTGTAAATCCTTTTCTCTTTGTAAAAGCAGCACAGTTTCACATCAGAATTGTGACAGGTTTAACCTCTGCAGATGTACTTTCATGCTTTACATCTTGTACATGGCTTTTTCTAACTTGTGGCTGTTAAAGCTAAAGGTCTGGAAAGGGAGAACAGGAATTAAAAGGCCATGTGTTTTGCAGGGAATGGCTACTATGGATATGCATGGTCTCCCCAGCCTCCTCCTTCAAATGCCCTGACAGAGGCCTCCTTTGGTGGTGGCCTTTGCCTAGCTTCCAGTCTCCTGCTGGATGGATGCAGTGGTAATTGCAGGTTTTAAGCACCTTGCATGCATGTCAATAGCTGTAATTGTCAGTTAACATTCGCTACTGGAATAAAATAAAGGCATAAAAAACTATAGGCGGAGATAAGGAGCTGTTTGATATTGACTTTCATTCCAGAGACTGGAAGAAGAACATAAATTTTTGTCATCTGAGCACAGCCTTTAATGCACCAAAAGGGACACAAAAGCAGAGAGATAGAGATTGGTGGGTGAACAAGAGGAGATTGTGGAGGATGAGCAGAAATAGAGTTGTTAAAGGAACGGTTTCCTGTGATTTCAATTCTGTATTAACAGACATTAAGTTGCTCCTCCTAAGGGCACCTTCGCAGTTCCAGAGCAGTGCAGCACTATGGCCCTTCAGCAGAGCTTGTGTGGCTTGTTTCACAACACACACAGATGTCTGATGAGAGAACTATCAAGTTTGGCATGCAGGCAAGCAAAGAACGGGACGAGATTTGCTTCCCCTCTGTGCATCTTCAACAGAGCACACAGGTCTTCTTTGACAGGGTCCTTTTGTCAAGGATATGAGGAAACCTGAAGCTTTCATCTCTCCAGTGCTCACCCTGGTGAGCTGTCCTTACTGATCTCAATACGCAAATTACAGCCCAGAGGTGGCAGAGTTGGGAACTGGGGTAAATTCTTTTACCTTGAGTCAGAAAAGCAAGCCTCAAGCAGAAGTTTTCTGCTGAAATTCCTGAACAATTTGGCTCTGGATTCAATAGAATCAGGGTTTCACTGTGCACTCTCTCTGAAAGGCAACCTTCAAGTGAACCACAGGCTTCTGGGCTCTGTGCAGCAATGCTTGGCTGAAACACTACCCACTGATCTACCCAGAATAGGTTACTGCAGGACTTTCAGGGCTGTTAGCATCTCAAATGCTATCAGGATGATCATCCCTTCTTCCTTTGTATCAAAATGCAACCTCATTAGTTTCAAGTACTTGTGCCAGTGGGTTTGAAAGTGCACTGCACCATCAGCTGGGCCCCTTCACTGTACCTGCCTATTTTAACTCTTGCTGTGGCTGGAAGCCAAAATATGCCAAGAACTTCATTCTTCTTGACCAAATCCTCACACTTGCCTTCCTTTTCAGGGAGGCCAAGAGAATTTAATCATACTGTTCAACTTCTTTACTTTCATTCACCTCTGTGAATGCCCCATCCCTGGCAGTGTTCAAGGCCAGGTTGGACGGGGCTTGGAGCAACCTGCTCTAGTGGAAGGTGTCCTTGCCCATGGCAGGGGGTTGGAACTGGATGAGCTTTAAGGTCCTTTCCAACCCAGACCAGTCTGGGCTCCTATGATTTAAGAGAAGCTGTGCTTATTTACTCTGATAATCAGTTTGAGCTATTAACACCACAGTACAGAAACAGTTGGACTTTGTGCCTGGACAGGAGTCAGATTAATGAGTTCATTGGAGCTATAACACAAATGAACTTTGCTGTGAACACAAATCTTCTGAGAGCTCATGTAAGTGCTGGGTATTCTCTAGTGCTCTGCTACCCTGTAAGGATGAAGGTACAGAAGGCTCGCTGCACTTTGCTGTGATGGAGAGGTGGGTGTTTGGGGATAGTTTGATCGCTTTACAGCTTTAATGTTAGAAGAACTTATTCATTTTGGCCCGCTACACTCATCGTAAGCTTCACTGTTAAAAAGTTGTAACTGGGAAGAAAAACCTGGAGAAAGGGAAAGATGGATTTCCTCAGTTACATAATTTTCTTTGAAAACAAACAAGCCATTTTCCAGCTGACACGATTTATGTGGCCACTTAATCTGGAACCAGTTGTAATCTCTCAACATGCAAAGTCTTAGCAGCTGGCTTGCTGCAATGCCTACAGTTTATAGGATCGGTGCAGCCAACCTGGGACCCCCCAGAGAATCACATCACCCCAGTTCCTCCTGCTGAGAGGAGCAGCTTGCTGCTTTTTACGATGTTTTCCCACCCTTTCATCTTCCCTTCATTACTGTTTTCTTCAAACTAGCTCCTTAAAATTCTTCTAGCCCATCTCCTCAACCTCCCTGCTGACACATTCATCTTACACATCTCACACAGAGCACGGAAGTGCTTCACGTTTTGTTTGCTAATAAAGACCGTGGAGGGATGTTAAATGAATAGAAACCACCTTACAAGAAGATGGGTTGAAAAAGATTATACGGCTGCATCACTCTTTGATTCCTAGCCTTGACTCGCAGCCTGGCAATGCTTGAAAGCTTCCTAAGAAAAGGAAAGGAATATGTTCCTAAGAAAAATAAGAAATAGAGGTGGAAAGAGAAGACACTGTGGTTTAACAGTTAATGCACCACCTGCCCACCCTGCCACCAGCTCAGTGCTGCTGCTTCAAACCATGCAATGTCTTCATGTGGTTTTATTATCCTTCGCATGAAAAAACAATGTCATATTGCCTTTTCCTTCCCCCTCTTGCGGTAATCCCCCCTCCAAGGTATTTCTGGTATTTATTCAGTGCATTTAGTACATCTGTAACTTAGAGCCCTGCTTGAAAACCTGAGCTACTGTGGAGATGATCATGTAATGGCTTGCAGTTTGTTTAGCTTGTATTTCGGACTCCAGGGTGGAACATCTGGAAGCTGTTGCCTCTGCCATGCTCTTATCTCTTCATTCAGTTCATTTATTGGATATTTCTTTATTTACTTCATTGTTTCAGATTTTACTTCCCTCTCACATCCAGAGGAACCGAGAGAAAGGTTTAATTCATTGGCTCCCGCATATACCATTTCTTGGGGAATTCCTGCTGGAAGCGCTGGGTTGCTTTGGTGCTTCGTTGAGTCCTGTTTCTGAGTTTCATATTTACTCCATTAGCTAAAGGTGATTATTTACCCAACCAGGAGAACAATTCCAAGCAGCTGTGAAGCTTTAGTTGTATTTTGCTTCTCAAATCTGCAGTTTGCTCAAACCCATTGTCTGAGTATTTAAGAATCATTTCTTCCTCTCATGCATGCCTATTTATGAGAGGAAAAATAGACGCTGATTGCATGCTGTAGCTGACGAGTTAAATGCTCTGCAAGCCTCAGCCATACTGGAGCTTTCTGTGTTGTCCCCATATACTATTTCTCTGCTCATAACTGCCAGGGTGGTCTGTATTCACACTTGGCATAAACTGGAATAGCAAGTGATGCTGACTTACACCACCTAAAATGTATTTACCCTGCAAGTAATGATGGATTTGATCAACACTCCTGACGCCACTAGCAGAACAGATTGTAATGAGAGCAGGATGGGCTGGGATCAATAGCATTTTGATTTCCTTAGGCCTGCAGTCCTGTAGGAAGCACAGTTTTCCATTGTTATTCTCTCAGGACTATGGCTGGCAGCCAGAGTAGTTCTGTACACAGCACTAAGCTCTTGGAGGCATTAACTTGTGTCTCTTGGTTACTGACAATGGCATGCGAGTCTCTGCTGGGACTGTCTAAATTCACTGCAGGCCTGAAAAATAGAGAAATGATTCCCCAAATGCATTTTCCTAATCCTGAGTTAAAAAAAGAAAACAGATTCTGCCTTGTTCTAACAAAGTTTTGCCTTCCCCCTACCTCTGGGGAATCTGGCATTCTCATTATCACTGAAGTAATGGTAGCAGTCACAGCCACAAAGGGACTGAATGCTTAGGACACACTCATATATTCTTACAGCTGAGACAAATATGGAGAGAGCAGGCAGGGGGGAGTTGGCAGGGAAGATGCAATACTGCCATCCCCAACTGCTGCACATGGAACGCTCATCTTTAGAAGATGCTCCCTAGAAACAGCTGGGGAGGTAACTGGATAACCCTGTGAAAAACAGCCTGGTAGCCAAGTGTATTGTAGGCAAGCAGCTGAAGTAGTGTCCTTCTGTCCATGGCAAGCGGTAGTCATGAAAACTAGCTGTTCTGCTTTCTACCACTGCAGCCACTTGAAGTCCAGCCTCCTCTCCCATAAAAAGTCCAAACAGAAGCAAGTTGATGAAGTGCTGTTCATCCAAATGACTTTGGGCAGGATGAAGGGTTTGTCTAACCTGACATCAGGCAGGATGCAAGGGGATTGCATTCACAGAAGGATGCAGTGGGATGTTTGTAAGCAGGGGGGGGGCTGCACACACCCATGTGCCCGTACTGCAGTTTATGCTTCTCTTGCTTCTATGTGCTTGTTTAAAGCTTCACACTGCAGCCAGGCTCCAGCTGCATGGAAGGGGAAGGCAACAGGATAAACCAGTTGCTAATACTCACTTTTACATGATAATGGAAAGTGGAATTCCACAATGATCACATCCAATTGAAATAATGTCACAGCATAGTCAGGACTGTTTGCATTTCCTGGGTTGCTTTTTTATCAGGGGACCTGAACACTCTGAATTGTGTAGCAATTATGGATGTAATAACTTGACAATGTTAAATATCATTAATGACTGATCTAAAGGAACTTGCAAATGATCATGTAGTAGTTACGCAGTGTTTGCAGCATAAATACCAAATTATCATTGTAGCTGTAGTGCTTGTACTTGGGAGATTATATCAGGGAGCCCCACAGAGTGGGAAGGAGTGTCAAATGATCTAACACAGGAGAAAAGGATGATAACATGAAACTGATAATGAAGGAAAATCGTGGTCTTCCTTATAATACATCTGCTAAAGCAATAGGGATGCTTAGGAGTCACGCAGAACCTGAACAGCAGTATGTATGTGTCTATATCCATGTCCATCCTTCTGTCCCAACCAAATTTGGCAAGGTAAAGGAATTAGTAGGGCATTAAGCTCAAGAAATTTTGCTTTAGCTTAAGCTGCAGCAGCTCTATGTTTGGAGTAAAAGGCTTGGGACTCTGGATTTTGCTTTCAGTGATTTATACAGTAATTGTCTGCACCATGCAGCACATACATTTATTTCAGCAGGAAGCTGGAACATGCTCCAGTGCAAAGATACTTTTGGACTCCCTCCAGAGCCCACATTGAATCCAGTGAGTGTCTGTCACAGTCACTGTGACAAGCCGCAGTGCTCTGAGAGCACCAAAATGGCACACCAAGAGTTTCTATCTCTGCCTGATGCACTAATCATCCACTAGATGTTTGTCACTGCCATGAAGAGGGGAGGAAGCAGCCAGTTAGCCAGGGTCTGCTTCACAAGGAAGCTGGAGAAGAAGAGTCTGTATTTCATTGTAGACAGAAATTGCTGATGCTGTTTCTTTCCTCTTTCCTCAGCTGTAAATGAGATCTGGAGAGAGGGACAGAGAGGACAAGGAAAAAGAACTGATAAAATGCTGTACTGATCTTTAAAGCCTATTTCTACTTAGGACCTTCAGCAGCAGCAGGGCACAAGGGTATGTTCTGTTGCAGGGTGCTCATCCTGACAGTAAGAAACCAAGATTAATAATATTTCCATCAGCATGAATGGGAAGTAATCTCAGTGAAATCATGGTGTTTACCCTGGATTTGTACTGGTATCAAAGAAAGAAAAATCTGATTCAAGTCAAGGGCTTTCTTTACTGTTATGGCTCACCCAGCCCTGCATTGCAGCTTCCCTTTCTGCAGGCTTAAGAATGACCTGCTTTTCTTTAGTGCAGTTTGAGATCTCACTTCTTGGCCCAGTGGTAAACACTCTGTCCTTCCCTGCAGAGATTGTGGCCTCTTTCCTGATTGGAATACTTGATTTTATGTTCAGTCCTACTATATGCAGGAATAACTCCATCACAGATGTTGCAGGAAACATCTTTTACGCCTGGCCTGGTATCCCCATGTCCTGCTGGGGCCAGTAATAATCAGGCATTTCTATTCGAAAGAAAGAAGTTGGGACAAGGAATAAACAAGGAAGTGTGGAGAGAGGGTTGCAACGTGTGTGGAAGAGGCAGGAAAAAGAGAGGAGATACGCAGTGGAAAACTGAAGTGACAGGTATGGGGCATTAGATGATGCATCTGGAGTTCTTCTGTATCACCCCAGAAGAGGCCCCGTTCCAGAACTCCCACCTCAATGACTCTTGCATTGAAACTCTGACCAGGAAATCCATCTCAGGAGGATACTGGCAGCCAAAAGCATGTTGTAGAATGAAATCAAGAGACCTAGATGGATAGCTGTGAATATCAAATGCATATAAGAGCTGGGGAAGGCTTTAAATGTGGTGACTAGGACATGAGCATGGGAGAGCAGTACAAGGGAGAGCAGCTCAAGAAACACTCTACTCTCTGATGTGTCAGTCTCAAGAGGTGACAGCTGTCAAGGCAGATGGCAGCCTGATGGATTGTCACCTGCACTGACAGACAAATGAGTTCTAATTATTATGGAAGATTCTGGATCAGTGATGTGCTGCTCTTTTCCCCCTTTTCCAGAATCAGAGAGAGTTGTCTGGATTCTGATCTCTGTTGGATGCTGCTGGTGGTTGCCACTGCAACTGAAAAGCCTTCAGAAGATGATTCGGCTCTTGCTCCATTGCTCTCACTGGAGTTGATCTTCTCTTCGTGAAGTCAGGAGGATTCTGTAGGCACAAATGCATGCAAGACCAGGGAATGCTCACATCACATGGGGATGGCCTCAACTCAGTGTAACCTTACAGTTTGGAGTTTTCTCCTTTCTCCTCTGTGGCCTTGAGGAAAGGTTGAACTGCAATGCTAACCACTAATTCAGGAGACATTATCTACACTTCTGCTGTAGTAAACCATTCAGTTCTGCACAAGGGTTAAAAAAGCCTCTCTGCCAAAGCATTGCTGTTCCACTCAGTGTGCTGGCTGACAGGCAGGGGCAAGCAGCCTTGGAGATGCATTGTTCATCATCAGACAGGCCAGGAGTGAGACACTTCCTATTCCCAGCAAATTCTGGAGCGGATTATCAGGACATCAGTGTTTTGTTGATGCTGTTGTGTCTTTTTCCCTGCCAGAGAAGTGATAGCAAGGGAGGGTCTGGTGATGATTTAGTTCTGTCACAGCTGGGAAGGGAGCAGGGCCATTCTCCATTCTTGTTTTATTATAAGCTCACTCAGTTTGTTCTTCCCATGTGTTCCTTTGGTTTGTGTGAATTCAGCAAACATTGCTGCACACCTGCAGTGTCTCTTCACTGTGGGCAGCTCCTTGATTAGGTCTGGGCTCTGTCCTGGAAGGATGTTCTACAGGAGGAAGGATTGAAGGTTTATTCCTGGCCTGCCATTCCATGTTTAGCCCCTGCCTGCTCTGCAAGCATCTCCAGATGCCACCTGCAGCTGTGATTCCAGTTACTGTACAAGATCAATGCAGTCCTGGTTCTTCTGGCAGGACAAATATGATTTTTGCACTCTGTTACACATGGCTGCGTTTCTGTTGGATAAGCCCCATGCACTCAGCTCAAGCTTTAAGCCAGTTTACACTTTTATGTCAGATCACACACTGCCTGTGGGATGACAAGCAATACCTGATCCAACATCAAGTTAGATCAAGGCAGGCAGATAACGTATTCGTTGTTTGGCAAGTGATGCTTTGTCCTCCCAGCTGGGGAAAATACAGAACAGAAAGGATGAAGAGACCTGGAAAGAGAGAGGGAGGCTGGCTAAGTTGAAATAGAATGGCAGAAAGAACTAGAGACAGAAGAGTGAACAGGACCTAATACTGTATTGTGCTGAGTTCCCTTTAAGAAGCATATGCAGCCCTCAGCTCCCACTGACTGCACCAAAAGTGGCTTTTACCGAGTATTTATACCACTTTTTATTACTCTCACTCCACAGTTACAGCCAGGATTAGGATGGAGGCAGGAAATGCTTTGGACCTTGCTGGATCTGACCCATGGTGAAAGAGAATAAGGGCACAGTTCAGGCATTGTATAAGAGCCAGGAACTGGGGGCAGGCAGGAAATACATTCTTATCATTTATCATCCCTGCTCCATAGCTCCTTCCCAAGCATCAGCAAAGATTCCTTGCACTTTCCAAAAAGCAGGAAGCCATTTTGCTGGAGGGGAAACAGAGGCAGGGAGAGAGGAAGGCTCTGTTTTCCAGACTGGTTTGGATGACTCTGTTTCCTCCTAAAACATGCACCAGGTTGGTCTGAGATCCTGCGTGTTGCCAGCAGGGAGCCAGCAGCAGAACCCAGGGGGTGCATCACCACATCCCGAAGCAGCTGAAGGTACAAAGGAAGTGAGGAATCTGCAACTAGGGTGCCAACTGCAATAGTTAATGGAAGGAAGCACTCACCTAACCCTTAATTATTTAGAACCAGAGTTAATTTTGCAGCTCCTCTGGCAGGTTTCGCTGGTCATTAGGGCACTGGCAATGAGTCTTTCCCAGCAATCCAGCTATCGATCAGTCTCTCTGAAGGGCTAATGTGTCACTGAGAGCTTGGAGATAGCTGTGTCTCAGGGCAGCTGCTGAGCAAGGCAGAATTTATCCATGCTTTTAAACTTTACTTTTCCTTCTTCCCTTCCTCTCTCAGGGACACGATAAAGACGCATAAACCCAGAAAGGAAGAATAGTGGCTTCATCCTACTGAGGGGCTGTACTTTGAGGTTTTGGCTGGTTTCATCTGGCTTGAAGAAATTCTTCTGATTATCTAAACCTTGGCTGGAGTAAATTGCCAAATCCCAGTAGATTCCTTGGGATTTACAACAGATGCTGAATGAAGGATTTATCTGTGGCCCACTGGACCTCCATGGCCATTCAGAGCTCTGCTGTCCCCAGAGGCATAGGGGCAGCATTGGAGGAATCATCTTCAACCCCTCATCTATTGTGCAAAGGTCTCAGAAGGTGCAGGGGTCATCTGACCCTACCCAGGACACAAGGATCACTTCTGATGGAAGGAGGTCCTGAATAGGGACCCTCCAGTGTTCCTTGGAGAGCAAAGATCCCTGGAGGGACAGAGCAGTGTGCAGGAAGAGGGAATTAATGCTGGGCAACACTCTGCAGTATTTTGTTTGCATTAGCTCTCTACTTTCTTGCTTTCTCCTCCTGTCCACACTTTTAACATCACACAAAGGTCTGGGAGTAGTGGGAATAGCTTATATGTTATTAATGTTTGTAACTAGTGGCTGGGCTAAGCGAGCTATTACAAAGTCAGCTCCATTTCATGCCCTCTTTCCACTTTCTCTGCCTTCACTTTTCTGCTCTATTTGTCTGAAACGAACAGAGATGAAGTGAAATGACTTAAAGCCTCTTCTGTTTCATGCTCAGGACCTAGCGGGAGAGTAGAATGTTACTGTGTCTGGCTCACAGTTTGTGGCTCTATTGCAAGCCGTTCCCTAGCAAGCACTAGCAGGCACAGAATCCTTCCCTCCCATTCAAACCCTAATTTGCATGCACCACCCTCCTCCTTTCTGCTCTTTCTATCCCTATGCTCTGTACACTTCCACAGGTTGAAATCTGGCAGATGTTAAATGCTCCCTGAGAATTCCAGCAGTGCACAAGACTGCACAGGGAGTCCAGATGTGATAAGTGAGCTAATACCTATGTGCTTCCTCACTCAGACCTGAGGGATCTTGGGAACAGCAGGATCCTTGCCCAGGCTCCAGGGAACAAGCAAAGGGGCTCTAAGGAGAAAAGGGCAGTGGCATTCAGTTTGATAAGGCTTTTTCTTCTGGGACCTAGCAACTGTAAGGTAGGCACACAACATCCACAACCCACACTGCAATGAGATCTTATAGCATGGCTTCTGCCTTGCCATGCTGTGTAAAGAAGTTGGGAGCTCTGCCTGGAGTCAGCCAGCTGTGGGAAGCCACCACACGCTGGGGTTGCATGGAGAACACCCATCAATTATGTCTCCTTGTGCTCTTTACTGGGTGAGAAATTGTTCTGGCTCCAAGTTTTAATCCTTTCCATATAGAAGCTTCCAACTGGTAGGGCTTAGTCTTCCTGCTTAGCTAAATGTGTTTTCAAACACCAGCCTGAAACTTAGTGGATGGTAATTACACTTTGACATTAATATTTAAACCACAAACACAGTTAGCACTCTAATACCATCCCCAAAGGCTACTGCTTATTTAAGTCTCATCCCTATGAGACTTAATTATTGTCAGGGATGAATCCTAAAAGGCAGGAAATAATACAGCTTGAAGACTAAGCATTCCCTTGATTATTAGAGCTACAGGATTTGGGCACAGGGTATGGAAAGGACCTTGGCTATGGAGGTACCACACTGCTACTGAAAATCTAGTGAGTTTTTCAG
Source organism: Psilopsiagon aurifrons (assembly GCA_025447955.1). Classification (NCBI taxonomy): domain Eukaryota; kingdom Metazoa; phylum Chordata; class Aves; order Psittaciformes; family Psittacidae; genus Psilopsiagon; species Psilopsiagon aurifrons. The sequence goes on along the minus strand of JAOEHY010005561.1, from coordinate 27,196 downwards.
TCCTAAAGCCTGATTTTAAGTGGCTGCTGAGATTCCTTTGCACTTACACTTCTACAGAGGTCTCAGCATTCAGTCAGTTTAGCCAGAGAATAGGTTTGCAAAACTTAGATGTCATTACCCGTTATACAGATGGAGAAACAGCAGTGTTTCTAGGGCTTGACCGAAGGCACCGTCGGGACTCTGTAGTCTTAACCTTTCCCTCTCTGGAATTTATAGCTGAGGTGGTGAGAGTAGCAAGTGCCCGACGTTTCGAGCCTATCACTTAACTATTCTTCAAGCTATTTCTCCAGTGTAACCTCTTTCAAGACCTTTTATAAGAAAGAACCTTGGGATCACACATTTTCAAACCAATTTGTGCAGCTGCAGTTCAGTTCCCGGGATCCGAGGTGCTAGCTGACCATTTCAGGTGCTCTTTGGTATTCTGAAACACACTTTATTGTTTGCAATACAATAGGGCAATCTGTTACAGCAACACCAGTAAAAAAGTTACTTCAGAAGCATGGAGAGACTGGGCTGTGAAGGGAGTTTGGCTAAACAACGCCGACTTGATGCTCAGTCAAAGCCAAGTCTGTGTTTCTTATGTCTCTGAGATAGCAGCTCCATAATGGGTGAGAGAAGAGCAGTGAGCTGAAGCAGGGAGGAAGAATTCCTCATGTGTCTTTCCATTGACAGGCATCCCTGATGGATACCACCCAGCAATAGGACGCCAACTGTTGTTGAGGGGACAGGCCGTTGATAAAAGCTCACGCTGCCAGGGTCATCACAGGGGGTATATATGAACTCAGCCAAGTTCTGCCCTGAAAACCAGATAGTGTCAGAGGGTTTTCTCAATCAACAGTCAAAATTTGTTGTCCTTAGCAGGCTCCAGATCAAAGCTTGAACCAGAGCCAAATCAGATGAGGTTAGAGACTGTTTCCTGTTGTGCTGCATTAAAGGAGGAGTCAGTGTGGTAAGACTAGTCCATAGCTGAAATGCATCAGGGTCAGGGCATGTGCACAGAGGTGACTCTCCTTCAGTTCTGCAGCTGCATTTCACTGAGGCTCTCCTGATTTTTGGTTTGAGTGCAAACAGATCATTAGCTGGAATTGCTAATTCCACCTGGCTTAGCACCAGCACTTGTAAACTGGCTTGTTTCCAGGCTTCAGAAGGGAAATCATGCAGTTTCAGAGGTCTGATCACAACTGAAGCCAAGTTTAAATTTGCCACCTTCTGTCAGGAATTGGGTCTTCGTTGATGTTGCATTGGACTCAAGCTTACTCCAAAATCTTATACGTCTTGGCAAGCCTCTGGCTCAGCCTGGGATGAATTTCAAACTGTACCCTAAAGCATGAGAGCTTTCCTATTTTGAGGTGTCATTAATGGCATTTTGCATGGTTCTAATTAAAATCACCGCCTGGATGCTGAATTTTGGTTTTCCTCCTGTCTCCCTTAGTCTTTCTCTCAGCTTCTATTCTCTTCTGGCTCCTTGGTAGTGATATTGGATGTGGTGGGAAACCCAGACCTCATGGAAGGAAAGAAATCTACTGTCATGTATCTTTAGATTAATTCCTAGTTTATTTAACAGCCTCGTAGTCTGTAATGAAGAGTGGTGCAGACTCTACCGTGTGTGTCCAGGGGAAGTTTGCTGCCGTCTGCTCCCTCAGCCTAAAACTTAGGAGTGCATGAGCTTCCAGAGAGAGATTCATAACCTTCCACTGCCTGCGGATGCTATGAGCTGTTAATGTTTAAAGAGTAACCTCCGAAGGTTGCTTATCCAACTGTGCTGTTTTATTTAGATAAACCAGTCAGAAGGCTCCCATTAGTCCCAAAAAGGTGTTTCTGGGCTGTGATAGCTGTGTGATAGTAGATTAAATCCATAACTGACTTTGATCAGGAAGCAGAGCTTGTAAACTCACTCCTACCACGTTGCCAGGTGATTTAAAAATGACCAATACAGGTACATTGGATGTGAAGTCTGCGTCCCCTGCACTCATGTGATGTGTATAGGATGCTGGAGCACCAGAGTGCCTATTACTATGTTGGTGTAAATGGTGACTCAAGGAACAGTGAAAGCAGGAGGACATGAAGGACTCATACAAAGAGCAGGACCATCAGTCACAGGTCCTATTCTGCTTCCACTTTAAACGGTGTGAAAAGCTTTTTTCCTTACTGCCACAGCCCTGCATTTATTTTCTCCATATCCTTCTAGTCAAATTAGATTTGTCCTCCCCTTTGAGTGTCTAATTGCTCTCTATTTAACATGCAAGTGCAATGTTTTAAATGAGAAGCCTTCATTTGTGGGAAGAGGCATTGGCTTTCAATCTATATTTGAATTCATGTGTGAACAGTGTGTGGACAGAGATATAAGCTGACAGAGTCACTGAAGTCCCCATGGAGGCTGACGCTGAGAGCCTGAATCACTGGTGTGCTTACCCTGATAAATGGATGGTATAAATATAGATTAACACAGGGGTGACTCAGATACTTTGACTTTAACACATCTTGTTTGGCTGGTGTAGAGGTGGGGTGCACACTAATGTGTCTCCTTTGAATGCCCCAGCTTGGTTTGCCTTGGATCTCAGTTGGATGCTGACCCGAACCATTTCATGTACATCTTTCTCATTTTTAAACACCAAACCACATAATTTTCCAAGCATCTCTTTGGGGCTTTAGCCAAGTGACTCCTGCTAAAGACAACAGTAGTCACATAGTACATTCTCATGTGCAATTTATCCCAAAGCATCCTGGGATGCAGCTATCAGCAATCCTTCTGCTTTTTGGCAGTTGCCAGTCAGAAAAGGGGGTGCATTTCCCTGTTGTGTTGTCTGGTGAAATACTGTGCTGTGTGAAGTTGTTGAGCACCTGCTTCTTCACAAAGAGAGAAGGTTGAAACTGCTCCCTCATGCCCTTTAGATGCTGCTAAAGAGATAAGGAGGGAGTTGGAGTTAGATGGGTAATTGCTAAAATGAGCAACGTGCTAAGTGCTCCCGATTTTTGGCAATGGAGCTTTGTGCACAGTGAGTTTAATGGAATAAAAATATGAGGGAAAACAAGTTTTTGCTGCTGATATTGTTGGAGCTGCCATTCTCCTTGAGGGTGTGATGTTAAGTGCTAATGCAAAGGGCTGCGCAGCAAAGCCCATTTGCTCTACATAATCTTTATTATGTGTAATACACAACTTCCAGAGCATGGTCTGCTGGCCCCTTATTTGTTAAGCTGCGTGTACCAGATGTCTGGGTAGCGCTTTGGTAGTGTTTGATGTGTTAGTGACCCAACAGTGTCTGATACAGGAGTGTGGATGATGACACAGCCTATAAAAGTGAAAATGACAGAGTGCCGTTTTCAATCTCATTTTGTAAGAGACATTTCTGGGGTGCAGAGGTTAGTTTTTCCCCTTGGATGAATGCACCTAGTGCTTTAAAGAATATTTTGAGCATTTTCCAAGGCCCATTTCTTCTATACTTCTTCTATAGGGGTGAGAGGTGCCCTGGGAATACTGCTGATCGGGCCAGCTCAATGAAGGGCCCAATTCTGTCATGGCACTTGACTCTGTTCAAGCAATTGGACATAAAATCTTATTGATGACTCTGAGAGAGACTTGCCAAGAGATAATACAGAATGAAAGTGGAGGAGTGTTCATCTGCAATTACCTTGGCTGCTTTTAGTAACAAAAGAATGAATGATTTTGCATGCAATGAAGCTATGCAGGGATTCATTTGGCTTACAGCTTTCTTTTCTTGTGAGTTCTCTGTAGATTTGTCTTTCCAAAGTCTGTTTTTCTGCAAAGGGAGGTTGACCATGACATAGAATGAGCACACGGTAGTTTTAGGAGTAGCCTGCCATGGCTTGTTCATCCTTTGATTTCAAAAGCACATCAGATCAAGCTATCTATCCGGTGCTTCTGCTGTAATTCTCTCCTTTTCTTGCCTTTTTCCCTCTTCTTGAAAATTACAATAGTAAAATTGCACAGGAGCTGAGATCTTCTTGGCTAAATTGTAGCACAGGAGTAAGCTTTCAGTGCCAAGACCTGAAAAAAGCATCCTCAGAGGATATAGGGAGTTAAGATGGAAATCCTGATACGACCTTAACTCTAGTGTCATCCACAGCAATGCTTTAATTTATCCAATCAATTTCAAGGCCCTTAGGCTGGGAAAGGATAATGCTAGGGATATTAAATCTGTCCCTCTCTCCAATCTGTCACTGGTGTGTCAGAACACATTGATTCTTCTAGTCCTGTTTTTATTAACTGTCTCCTCAGTGTGGCTTCTCAGTCTATCACACACTAACCTGCAATTGCTTGCTGAGTGCAAGACCCCTGCAAAACCTCTGGGTTCTCTGCTGACCCCATTCTTCAGCACTGTCAGTGCAGATGCGATGACCTGCTATTACTGTGTCATTCATTCCCATATTCCTGGGAATTGCCATGGAAGGCTAGACTGGAAGTCTGTTTTGGCTTCTACTCTCTCACAGACTAGTGACACATGCATCAAACAAAGTTGTACTGTGCCTAACAGTAAATGTAAATCCCATGGCATGAGGAAGGGACGATGATGATGTGTCCTGCAGGGCTGGAGCTGATCACCCTTGTATTTTGTCTGCAGCTTAGTTGAGTTACGCGTGCCATTCCTGCAGATGGCACTTCCAGCTTGCACTCTCTTGGGCCCTGGGGCAATCGCCGTCAGGCAAGTGGCTGCCTGGAGCAGTAAGAGGTTTAATAACTGCTCACTGTGCATACAGCTCAGAGCTGAAGGGCAGGCCCTTCCCAGTGTGTAAAAGCACCTAAAACTGGCCTGATTGTCCCTAAATTACTTGTGAGCATCATTATTATAAAAAGGGCTGAACACATCCCTCCTGTAGCTTGCTTAGTATGGATTCAAGTCCTTTTTAAAGGCTAAGTCTGCTTGTAAGCATCCTGTGGATTAGTTTCTGGATGTACTGTCACTAGATTTTTGATGTGCACCTTTGTGGCCAAAGCTGGACATAAGGTACATAAGGCATAAAATATGCATAATCATAGAGTCATAGAATAGTTAGGTTTGGACAGGACCTTAAGATCATCAAGTTCCAACCCCCCTGCCATGGGCAGGGACACGTCACACTAAGCCATGTCACCCAATGAAGCACATAGTCACAACCATTAAAGCTGAAAGCCACATTCTGATCACCCACTCTGTCCTTCTGCCTACCACAAGCTAAAGGCTCCCACCAGCCTGCCTGTCTCTGCACTTTGAGCTGTCTCTTGTTAATTTTGGTTTTAGAAACTGCCAGAGCTGGAAAATCCACAAAGCATCTTTCATACAAGTTGAAATGAATCAGGTTAATCAGAGCAGTAAATTGCCCAGGGAGCTCAGCAGAGTCCACGTGCAGCACACCCCATGTCACATCAAGAGTCCTACCCGACCATCATTGCCACCATGGATTCATCTGGTCCTGTTACTCCTGTTTCAGGTTCCCATGATCACATTTACAGCTGCAGCATCCAAATCCACCTGCAGCTTTGAAAATGTCACCTTCTTGCTACCTCCTGCTTACATTATCCACAGCCCCAGAGTGCTTTAAAGATGGCCCCAGGATTCTGAACAGTGCAAAGCCAGGTACTGGCAGTGGGCTGCTTTGGAAAGCTATGGATTTTTACCAGTACTGAAACCCCCCTGTTGTAAAAAGAGGTGTTTTTCCCCTCTGTAGTCTGAGGAACTGAAGCCTCTCTTACTTGATTTATTTGCCCATAAAATTACAGGTGGTTTTGGCACCGTTTCTTTCCCTGTAGCGTGAGCAAATATTTAGCAGCAAATCCTCACCTTAATTTCATTAGTTATGTGCTGGGGCTGGAAGCCTCTGAAATAATGGCTGATTTTAACAGCAAAATAAGCTCCCAGTGCCTTCTCTTCTTTCAAAGGTCTTTTTCTCCTTTTACTTTGAATCTGGTTTTAATTCCCTCTCCTTCACTGTCCAAGGACTTTCAGGTTTCTTTATTCTCATCTGAGATGGAGAAGAATAGGGAATTGTGTTTCATTAAAATGTGCAATACAGTCTCATCCCGAGCAAGTTTCTCAGCCCACAAATAAACAGTGAAATAAAGTCCTTAAGTCATCCAAATGATTTGTCTTTTTAGTGCCAGCGTGCATAGTTATCACTGTGAAGATCAGATTGGGAAGAAAGAAGCCATCTTGCTTCACTGTGCACATCCTAGCGTGCATAATATACCAAGTGAGGAAGGGAAGTGGAGGAGAAACAGCTGACTAAAGTCTTTCTGAAATGATCCTATTCAAGATGCAGACTCTTATTAACTGAAGTTCTTCCAGGGACCCCAAAGCAGCTGAGAAATCAAGATAGTTTTTTTCTAGAGAAGTCCCTGCTGCCTGGGTTTCTTATGAATCTCACTTTGATAATATCTGTGATAGTTCTGCTGCCCCTTTCTTCCCTCCTGCTGCCGCAGCAGCGCTGGGGCTGAGAGGAAATCAGCAAACGAAAAAGGCTCCCAATTGTTTCATTAATAATGAAATATTCATAGTTATGGAGGATGATGCTGAGTGTCCAGATCCCCACTGGCTTACTGATAGCAACACCTGTGCAATCACTGCGAAAGCAGAGCTGCCTGCAAAACAGAACTGAACAGCCAAACAGGTGAGGGCCAATTCAGGGCAGTCTCCACAGGCTGATGGTGCCTTGGGGGAGAACATTGCAGGTCATGGATTTCTCTCTGTAGTTGGGAGGGGAGAACTCAAGGTGACTGAAATAGCCATTTCCCTTCTGGTGGAATTGGACCATCACCTTTCCCTTCTTCCTAGCCCTCCCCTCTGCAATCACTCTGCCAGGGCTTACAGTGATGGGCTTTGGGAATAGTCTTGGTCTCTGATAGCAGTCATGTCCATGTCTCGGTCTGTCCAGGCCTAAGGTTGGCCAACTCACTTTTCAAGTATTGTGCTCTGTGGTCCCAAAAGACCTCCACATTCCTCACAGAGCAAAAGGGGCACCATGTGATCCACAGTTTTACATTGGCATCACTGCCTCTTAATTTAGAGATTGCATTGCCTGGGTATGCTGTTGGCATCCTCTTGCAGCCAAGAAGCAAGGCTTTAGTCTGCTTATCCTTCTGGTTGCAGGAAGGCTATCCTGAACAGTGATCCCAGCAGCCTCAAAAAGCTGAGCAGGGTAAGGTGTCAGATGGAAGCTCTCCATGACATCTCAGAGAAATGATGTATTTATTTTAATAGATCAAAGGCTGAGCCATAGCTCCAGGCATGGAGGTGACTCAGTAGCACTCCTCCATCCAAATGAGAGCACAGCATGACATTTGGTCATGGAGAAGGTGCATGCGTAGCACAGACACCCCTTCTATCCTCACCAGCTGTTGAGAAGTTGTGGTGTTGTTTTTCATCAGTGGCAGAGATGTGTGCTGCTGCAGTGATGGGATTGCACCCTGCCTGGCCGTGCGTGTGCATTCCCGTTGCATTCATGACTCTTACCATGGGGGAGCCTGGCACAGCTCCTCTCTTCTCAGTGGCAAAACCTCGTCCTGCTTCAGTGGAGCAGGAACAGGCTTACACAGGGCAGACATCCTTGTGTGTCACATCACTGCACAGTTTCAATGGCAGTTGTGTCCCTCCCCAGCCATGACTGTGCTGCAGGGAGCAGAGCAGTGCCCTCATCGCACACAAACTCAGGGGAGCCTTCAGTCTCCAGTGATGCCTTTCAGCATCGCTGACAACTCCTGCATGGATACATTACTCTGGGCAGATTCAACACTTGTAGCAGCTTAAAGCAGCAAAATTGTTCATTTTCCAAACTTGGCTTGCAGCTTTTCTTCTGTTTGTGCCTCTGCTTTTCCATGGAATCATAGAATGGTTTGCGCTGGAAAGCACCTTAGGATCATCCAGTTCCAACCCCCCTGCCATGGGCAGGGACGCCTCACACTAGACCATGTCACCCAAGGCTTTGTCCAACCTGGCCTTGAATTCCTTGTGCCTTCCAAGGAATTCAGCCCCTCAGCCTTTAGCCCAGAGGAAAAGCCCTGTCCTGCTGTACCCAACTAAGACACAGAGGTGAGCTGAGTTTTCTTCTGGCTCTGTATTCGCAGGCATCTCTTAGGTAGGAATAAGAGGCTCTTCAGGGCACTGCTGGCTTTCCAGATATGTAAGTTTGTAGCTATCATAGCAAACCAATCTCTTGCACATAGAATATCACTGCAAACAGGGAACACATTTCTCATCTAGTTCCTCTTCTGGGACAAACAGGCAGATCAGAAGTTCCGGAAAATGAAATACATCTTGCTGAGGCTGGATCAATGTACTGGTTTATGGGGAAGAGCAGAGCGCAGGCTGAGTGCAGGGGTGAAGGGGTGACAGCTGCTATCAAATCTGATCCAAATCCTGTTAAAAATGATGTGCTGAAGAGTTTGTGGGGAAGGTTCTGTGAGAAGAGGAATGAGGGAGTCAGAGAAAGGCATGAACGTAGGTTTCACTGAGCAAGTTTTCTCCTTATCACTCGTGAGAGCAGCGTGTGATCTGTATGAAGATGCAGTAGATTGCTGTGTTAGTGAATTTTAAGTGGGAAAAGTCACTTTTGTAGGAAAAGCTTGAAGACAGGATTTCAATCACCGTGGGCACAGAGAGCACAGGCGTTTGCAGAGTGCTGGTAACTACGTGAATACCCGGAGGAAGGGAAGTTGATCAGTCAGGACAGTAATCCCAGAGGTGGGAGAACTCGCTTCAAGAGTGCCATGGGGAAATCACTTAGAAGATCCCCCACGATAATGGGGTTCTGTCTCTCATCTTCGCTCCTAAAGGTATTTGTTGGTTTGTCTCTTTTTAATCTGAATCTCACTCTCTCATACATGTAAGAGGGAATAACTGCAGCGAGCCTTTAGAGGCTAAATATGTTATCTGTTAAGCATCCTCATATGAAGGACTGACAGCACTGGGTGGAGAAATCCGTAAGCAGGTAGCAGTAGGCAGACAGGTAGATAGATAGAGACAAGCAGACAGGCAAACAACTCCCTATGTGCTGCATGCTTTACTTCTGCAGCTTATATCAGCTTATTGACTCACTGTCACAAGTCAATATCTGCATTCCTGCTCTCATCTGGAAATGAGTGTGTGGTTTGGGGCCCAATCATCAGCACGCTGACATTTAAAGGCTTGAGTACAACCAGGTATTTGCCTGTTTGTGTTTGCTTGGAAATTCCTTCCGAACTTGGTGACTCTCAGTGAGGTGAACAGGGAATTGCAGCAACTGTTGCAATCAACTGGTAGAAATACAGATTTCTGAAGGAATACATTGCATGGGGGAATAGCACATCTCAGGCGGACAAATAAGGGCTAAAATACATTGCATGGGGGAATAGCACATCTCAGGTGGACAAATGAGGGCTAACATCTGTTTCTGGGCCTTGAAGATCAAAGTGTATGGGATGGAAGAGACGGGTCTAGTTCCCATAAGTAACTTTGCAGGCATATCCACAGCCTAGAACATGTTCCTAATTGTGCCTCATCTGAGCAGTTGCAACTCCAAGCTGAATTGCTTGGTTAGGTCATCTCTGCATCTCCTAATCATGTGTGGCATTAAACACTTATCCAATGAAATGCTTTTCTCCAGCACCAGTTATTAAGCATGAAAAGTTGATATTGAGCGAGGCCACTGAGCCAAGACAATTCAATAACTAGGAGGGAGCAGAGATTATTTCAATAGAAGAAGTTTGCTTGAGCCAGATGAAGCTCCTGGGCTGCAATGGGACTATATGACACACGAAATTGGCCTCTGGCTTGTGTTGACAACTCTAACTGTGCTATTAAAAAGCCATCAATGAACTGGAGTGAGGAGCTGCAAGAAAAGACATGATAAGGGGGGAATTGAGGGCATTTTAGACAAAATATAGGGAAGTGGTGACTATAAAACGCAGCAAGGCATGGCTGGGAGACTCCAAATGCCTCTGTGATCCTCAGCGCCAGAGATGGAAGAAAACTGCTCTATTTCTCCATGGTTAAGAGAAATGACCTGCCCTGCAGTGTGGGACAGGCTTGTCCACCAGCAAATTTCTAGCTAAAAGACCTCTGCATCCCACCCTTCAGTTTCAGAAGGAAATGCTTTGTGATTGTGCGGGCAAAAATCTCCAGGTTAACCAGTCCTCCCTTTAGATGAGGAGGCTGTTCCCCAAAGCCGCAGCTGGAACACCAGAGCCAATGTCTACCATGTGAGACCTACACACCAGTCCTGCCAGGTCTGTAGAGAGAGATGTTTGTGCACTCAAAGACACATTCATAAAACCAGAAAGCACATTTTGAAGCCAAGCTCTTTCTTACCTTCTCCTCCTCCTTTTCTCTCCTCTTTCAGAGTTGCTCCCTTCCCTTTCATTTCTTCATCTCCTTCTTGTTCCATGTCCCATGCCTTGTCCTGCTTTTCACCCTCTCCATTACTAACCTGACCCTGAGAGTGCAGTTTGTAACCAGGACTGCTCAGAACCAACCCCTCTGTGTCCTTACTTTTATTCTGTACTTCATGGGACCTGTGCCTTATTCTGTGTCCTGGGATGCTGCTAACAGCCTCTTTAGAGAAGGAATTGCCATCCTATAACAAGCCGGGTTTTATATGACATCCAATTATCCAAACAGAATATAATGTAATTTCACCCATGGGCAGCGCTGAAAGGAATGAATTTCCTCTGAGTGTGATGTATGAAGCCTCCTCTGCTATCTCTGTTTGCTGAGCTTCTTGCTTTATTCCTACCTCCCCAGCAAATCTCTACAGCTCAGAAGACGCTGGAGCACAGCACATTTCACAGCTGAGGCACCAAGATAAACCAGAGACATTGCAGCTTGTTGTTTAAATCCCAGAGCAAACAGAGGCAAATTAATGGGTCTTTCTATATCCCTCCCTTTCACTCTTCTATTTGTCTTTTCCTTTCTTGTTTTCTCTCCTCTTTCCCTTTTCCTTTGTTCTCTTCCTTCTTTGTTTCTTGTTCTGAGAAACATGATTCGTGCCACAGTGGCATTCAGCCTTGGAGGCTTTGCTTTGCATGGTGGGGATGGCTAGGACAAGACAGGACAATTCAGGAATTTAGCAACTTGTATTTAGCCTGCTTTTCCCAGGGAGGAGGCGCTGGTCAAGAAGAATGGAGCTGCGCTGATGGGTTAGTTAAATCCTGAGGGAAAGGCCAGCAAAGGAGCTGGGCTTTTTCCAATCTTACATCTCACAGATTTGTGATAATAGTTTTAAATAATAATAGTTTTAAATTCCTACACTCCAGTGAAGGAGTCCAAAGCATTCCCAACTGACTCTGCTTTGGGACAACAGTTCAAAGGTATGGAGGCATCTATGGAAAGAGAAACACAGCCAGCAAAATGTTCAAAGGACCTAAAGAAGTTCAGGTGTCTGCTGTGAACAGGACACAGCTCTTTGGATGCTTGTTGGGATCTTGCTGCAAGAGTCTTACTGGGGATGCTTACTGGGGTCTGCACCATCAGGTGCCAACAGCCCACAGTAACTCTGGCCTTGTGTTTTAGCTCAGGCCCATGGATGCAGGAGCCTGTTGTGCTGCCTCTGTGCACCAAGTGTGTGCCTGCACTAAACACCACATGGCTGCTCCTGAGTTAGAAACACTGAGCATTCTCCTGAATGTACAGTGCCTCAGGCACTTTGGGGAGGGGTAAACAGAGATCTGGGTCTTATTAACATGCTATCCTGAGCACTTAAAACTTGCCTTTTAGCAGAGAGTTGGCCAGATATGAGCAGCAGATTATGCCATGATTGATGCATCTCAGGTATGAGGAAAGAGGAGGAAAGAAGAGAGGAGTTGCTAAGTTGATCCCTGGACCCAGCTCTGCTCTGGACCAGAGCCCCAGGGGCTGCTGTGTGATTCCTCAGACCAAAACTGGGCCCAGCTATGACACAGCTTCTGTGTTTACCAATGAAATGCCTTGTTACAGAATGGAAGTAGGGGGACTAAGGGTTGATTTTGTGTCTTTTCAATGCCTAGGATAAGCTTTAGGACTTCACCGTGGGCTTAAACAGCAAGGAGAAAGGCAGAGGAGGAAAGAAGAGAAAATAAGAAAGGAAAAGATAAACAGAAGTGTGAAAGGGAGGAATATAGATAGACCCATTAATTTTCAGATCACTACTCCTGTGAGCTGAAGGTGGTGTCATACCACTGCAAAGTTAGAGACACTCAGCACCAAGCTTCGAATGTGCCCTAGCCTAGCTGAGACCAGCTGTGGGATCACCAGCATGTAACAGAGCGATGGCTTGTCTAATGAGGACTGTGCTGCTGGAAAAGGGACAACAATACGTACTTCAGAGGGAAACATAAAGTGTGTACACTGCCCAGCACTCATCACATAAAGCCATGCAAGTGGAACACTGAGGACTCTTTGCAGGACACACACAGTGTGAAATTGCTTTGGCCAGCGCATCGTGCCTGTGTCTCCTCTCAGGCATTGCCTTGATTGGCACTGGCTCTGTGCATGCCACTGATAAAGAAGCCAAGATACCTCTCTGCCCTGCAGCAGGTTATTGGCACATTCTTCCCTTCTGAAGGTTTAGAAGAGGGTGAGAGGAGAGTCTTCTCTTTGCAGCACTGGTGGGAGACTCAGAAAAGGTTGTGCAGGAGTGAAAGGAGCCCCCAGCACTGCCCTGCACTGGCAGGAAACATGAAAGCAAAAGCTGTGTTAATCCTTCTGGGCTGGGCTGTGATTGCAGCCTTTAATTGTAGGATCACACACAACCTCCTGCATCATGCACCACATCAAACAGCATGCTCTGCAAACTCCAGCTGTATCCTCCAAAGCTGCTGCCTTCATGTTTATTTAAAAGAGCTGTGAAGCTTGGTTAAAAGTACATCCAATGGAAAATGACAGCAAACAGTGCTGAGAGCAATTGTGTGGATCCCAAAGGCCTGAATACAAGGGAAAACCCCTTTCCTACGGGAAAAGCACAGGGAATACTCAGGAGAGGCAGTCCTGCCAGCCCTTTTTATGTTTCTCTTTTCCTACCCTCCTCTGCCTTTCTCCTTGCTGTTTAAGGTAAATACCAAGCGGGTGCTGGAGGCATCTTTGGCCCTCTGAAGTGGTGGTGCCTATTTGATCTGCCATTTGAAAGGACTTTGGCATGTGCTATGTCTTTTCTGCTTCCTCGCTGCATCTTTGTCAGGGGTATAATTCAGGACTAATTAGTTCTCAGTTCTCAGGCCTCACACAGGAGCATCAGCACCTGGTGGACTCTATTTGCTAAAGCCTGTCTGAGGCAGGAACACTCCACTCTTTCATCTTATTGTATAAATAATTAGAATAACTCAGCCAAAGCCCCCTGGGATGCAGTTTGTGCTTGAAACACTTCCTCCAGTGACTGGCTACTTTGGCAGCCAGAGTACAGAAGGGCCTGAGACCTCCTGCCTATAGATGCTGCGAGCCTTTCATCTGAATCCCCCTGAGCTCCAACCCTTTCTAAGAGGCTCTATTTCAGAACTGTGCCTCTCCTAGAAAGCAGCTGAAATAAAGATTGACATGTAGGCTTGGGAGAGGTGGGACGGATGACAGATTGTCTATGTAAATGCAGTAGATTCTCTTCTAGCTTTGTGGTCCTGGTACATGGTCCATGTCCTGCTCTGGACTACATGGGGACCTGTTGGCTTTCTGTCAGACCCTTCAACTCTGCATGGTCTGGGTCACCCCACCAGCTCTGTACAATGGAGAACCATGTATGCTCAGTGGCACTACCTTTGGCTCTGGAGTGCTTTTGCACCTCTGAGACCAGTGGAGCTCAACCAGTAAAGGTAACACCACCGCAGTCGCGTGGCTCTGTGTGTTGCAAGGTTGAATTGCATTCATGTCCATAAGGACTGAGATCTCTGGGATCTCTTCTTTTTGGTGCAACATCTTGTCTCAGACAGACCTGATTTCAACCTCTCTCAGCCCTTCCACTCTCAGTAACAAAATCCCCTCACACAAATTCAATTGCTGCCTTGGGTGATAATTTCCCTGCTTTTAATGTATGTGCACATTGAGGTTGAGTTACAGTTGCTGTGGGAACCATAACTTTGAGTTTTATGATTCAAAAAGGAGAAGAAGAGTATATTTATATACTTTATTTTGCTTGTGAATTGACATGTTAATATTGATGCGATGGAAGAGGAAAGAGAAAGAAACTTCTAAACAAAAAGCATAACATCAAGTACTGATCTGTTTATTTTCCCTTCTGCAAAGTTCCCCTCATGAGCAGAATCCTCACAATAAAAAGAGGCAAATTATGAACTATGAAGCAGACAAAGGGGAAGAAAGCAGCAGATAGCTGAGAGGTTAAATTATGTGTTTGCATTTACCAGTCATAGATGGCAACATGCTGGGAACCTTTGTCTAAACCCAGCAATAACTTGATGAACTGAGATGGGCAGAGTCCAGAACTTACTGTGGGCAAATGGAATCATGCTGCTGTTGCTGCTCAGGGAATTATGCAGGGAAACAAAACAGGCACTGAAAAGCACATGGGGGAGACATGAAACTGTTTATGGTGTCCCCCCACTGCCCTGGGGATGCTCACAGGCTTGCGGATTTAAAGCAGAAAGGTTTGTTGCTCACAGGCTCAGAGGAGCTGCAGAGTGTTTGCAGCAGGCTCGAGCAGAAGACTGCATTACACTCTGTCTTCCCATTTCTCAGAATGAGAAATCTGCTTTTGGTCTTGCACCGGTGTTAAGTGAGAAGGAGCTTTCTCCAAGTTAATGGTGGTAGATGGCATAAATCAGAAGGAACAGGGGGGAACCAGGCTGTGCAGTGTACTGTGCCGGTGTTTCACTGCCCAGCAGTGGCCAGTACTGTGTCCCAGTCACAAATTAACATGATGTAGGATGCTAAAGCACACTCTGTGTAAACCAGAGCCTTTCCCACATGGCTGCTTCTGCTGAAGCCACAAAGTTATCTCTTTATTCAATTTCTCTCTGATTTAAAACCACCCCTTCCTTTCCCTCCACAGCCCACAGCCACTCTTCACCGGGCACACTGCCCACCGGGATCTAGGTTGTTAGTGACTTTTACTGAGGTGGTGTCCCTGACCGATGTGAAGCAGCCCAAACCAGAAGTCACTTCAAAATTACGAGAAGCCTCTTCCTCACCAGCCTGTGAAGAAGACAATTAAAAAGGACTGGAAAGGCAAAATCAATCTGGCCCCTTCTGAAAGTTGTTTGGGTGCACAAAACCAAAAGCAAACATTAGCAAGCTTTGTTTCCTAAGCACAGAGCAGGGATTTGTTTCCACAGCAGACAGCGATGGCTGAGGAGGAATCACTCCAGTGTGTCAGATAAATAACATGTGTTTCTAGCATTATTTTTCACTCCAAAGCTCAAGGAAGTCATAATGGCCTTCAGGACAATAAATCTAGAGAACAAGTTATGGATTCAACATGTTAGCCCCTGGATAGCTGCTGTGAGAGAGATATTAAATGGCCATTCTGGTGGATTAATGGATTCCCAAGACACACGTGTCCCTGCTTGGCTAGGCTCTGACCTTGCTGTGGGGAAGGCACTCAGAAGACTCCTGTGGAGCTCACTTGCAGCCCCATGCACACATCCTAGGACCAGCTCCAAATCTTGTTTCAGTGATGTATTCACAGGATCACGGTTTTCCTGGGAGCACAGTACGTGGACATTTATAGATGTAACCTCAGAGAAACCTTGGGAAGCAGTGAAGCATTGACATACCTATGGGAATCAGACACATGCAGGCAATATGTGACTTACCTGGTGCAGCGCAGTGTCTCACTCAGCACTTACTGTCAAGGTCCTCGGTGGATATATACTAGTCTAAATCCATCAGCCTCACTGGCAATGCACTGACCACAGTGACCTACACCATGAGAGCTGGTAATTGTGGTCTCAGATGGAGTTAAAGTAGTTGCTGACTATGAGAAATCTCTCATCAAGCTTGGCTGGATGTTGATAGAGCAGGTGACTGCAAGGAGGAGAAGTCCAGCAAGATCTCTGCACCTCCTCCTGTAAGGCATGAGCAAGGCTTGGCCGGGCTATTTCTGTTCTTGCCTGTCAGATGCGTTAATTCTGCATTTCCATTACATCAGTAAGGGTCACAGGAAATATTTGATTTCAGTGAAACGTGAAAGGAAAGGAAACTGCTTCTCCTTCTATGCTCAGGGTGGGCTGGATGCATGTTGGATCTAAGGAGGTGGGGAGGGAGCTGGGGAAGCAGCTCTCAGTTTGTGGATGAAGTGGCATGAATATGTACGAGGCTGTAATTGGCTCTCACATGTAACCAAGGTGCCTGAAGGCCCAGGTGTCCTGGCTAATTGTTGTAGGCAATTAATAACTTAGATTCTATTAATTCTGTATCGTGCTGTGCCACTCATTAAAAGAGCAGAGAGTGAGATTCTCTGTAAACATTGCTTGGAGATAGGGAGTGTTTGGGGATCCAGGCTCAGGAGGTCACATCTGGGCTGGCACCATTCTTGGCTCAAACAGCAACAAAGAGTCATCATAAATCACAGCTACAGCAGGAGACAGTGACACACTGTCCATCGGCCTCTGGACGTGTCCTGGGGTCACAGTGAGGGACAGCTCCCACCCTCTTGCTCCTCTCTGGAAACAGGAGCTGGATAATGAGTTTGGGGGTTTAGTAAAGCACAGAGTAGATCAAACCACATCCTTGTCCCATGACCCTGCTTACACACAGACCTTTCTTGTGATGATCAAAATCCCAGAAGTCAAAAACATGATCAGACCGCTTTGTGTCCCACCCGCAGGCATCTCCTGCAAGCTGGATGCCTAGTGGTGCTGCGTGACTTCCTGAAGCACACTTGAGGCCTTCATGATAGCCTGCCACTAAAATCAAGTCTTCTTGAGAGGAAACACTAGTAATTGTAAGAAGGGGATGTGGCAGCTACCCAATGTGGTCTGTGATGCAGGGCCTACATTAGATGCAGTGTATGTGGGAGGACTCACGCAGGCATAAGCAATACCTCCCTGCATGCCCTGGGGAAAGCTGGTATCACTCTCAAGCCAGACTGCTTTAGAAGTAACCTGAGCAGTGATGGACCCGGGTTTTCAGAGTGTAATAAAGCTCACTTTTGCTGAGTTTAATGCACTTCTCACAGCAGCGTTCATCAAAGCCAAACAGCACCTGAGAGAGTACAGCTTCCTGGTGCTTGGGCATCCAGGAAAAGGGATGGTGCTCCAAGCTGAGCTTTTGCAGGCAGCATGGAGCACATTACATCTGGAAGCAGCTGACCTTTTATGGTGCTCCAGCAAGCTCCTCCATGAGCTACCTCTACCTTCTCCTTCCTCCAGCATTCATGTACTTGGGCTTGCTGGGGTTTTAACTGCACCACTTCAGTGACTTTCTGTCTCCCATTTTAACTTTCTCCTTTTCCATTAATGTCTTTCCTAGAGTTTCATGCCACAGAAGAAAGTTCCTCCTCTGCAACTTTTCTATCCATCTTGCACAAACTTTATATCAGCGATTATAGGTACCAGTCCTATGCCATTGTTTTCCTCTTCGTTTGCACCATTTTTAACCCCTTCACCTGCCTCCTTCACTCTTTTTTGTCTGTTCTCCTTCCCATACCACATATTCCCCTGCTTGTTCACTGTCCTTCCTGCTCTTTTTGACAGCAGAAGAGGTTCTGCAAGACCACAGTCCTATCTCTGAGGGCTGAAAGGGGCTCAAGCGTCCCACAGATTGATGCCTCAGCTTGGATTACAAGGGGGATGTTGTATGCCCTGGTTTGTGACCTACACTGGATGGTTACAGAGATCCAAATAACTGCAATTCTAGAATATAACTGCAGGGAAAAATGGGAAATAATTATAAATGCCTGAATGTAACAGACTGCTGATGGGCACTGGTGGAACTTTAATCTCTGGGCCTTATTAAAGTAAACACATCATTGCCACCCACCAGCTCTGGCCATTCTCACTGCTTTGCCATCTGCTGCAGGATGGCTGGATGGAAACAACTGCCATAATTTGCAGAATGGCCTCATGCAAAGCACAGTAGGAAGGCTGCTGATAGTTTCTGGTCTTCTGGCTCTGAGGATACAAAGCTGGGCTTTCACTATCGGCAGAGGATGCAGACTCCTTCATTCTGTCTCTTTTGAGTTTCAGAACTTGCAGAAGTTTTCCAGACTTTGATGAAACTCTCTTCATTGTTCCCCAGGGACAAGGAATTTCCAAAACATCCCATGGGCTGCAACTTCAGCCAAACACCAGCACTGGAGGTAGTCTGGGAAGCAAAATAAACAAGTAAAACCTAAGCCACACACACTGCTCGAGCTTAATGCACATAAATCACACAGGTGTTAAGTTCAGCTCTAAATCCCTCTCTCCATCTTCCTGTCTTTCATGCGGTCTGTTTCTTGCCTATTTTATTAGTCTGCCAGTCTGGGTTTATGTACAGCTTACCTTTCTCCTATGGCTTTGTGGTCTGTCTGCTCCCCTGGTTAAGCTTCCCACTATACCTCTATCCTAATAACATTATGTTGGTAAATAGGGGCATGCCACCAAAAGCAACTGCAAAAGGTACTTCTCCAGCCCTATCTCCCAAAGGGATACTCTCCATTCTGAGAGACCAGGGGCTCTCTTGCAGTGATGGTTCTAGTTCTCAGTTACACTGAGGTCATCACTTCCACCCTGGAGGCAGCACAGCTGGATCTGTCCCCACACTGCCATGGCTGTAGTTCTCAGCCTTCCATATGGACACAAAGCCACTGACAGTGGTATGTAGGGTGTATATAGGGTGAATGATGTGGAACCACCCCAGCAGAGCAGAGTTGGGGCAGAGCCCGTCAGAGCCTGAAGCCATCCTCTTTGGCAAATGGCAGTGCTCATCTGCCTGCCTTCGCTGCAGTGTTCAGACACACACAGTGTCCCCCTTCCTTGCTCTCAGAGAGAACCCGGCCAGCATTAGCTGCCTCACCCACAGGATAGAACAGCCTTTCTCCACATCAGCAGTTCAAGCAGGCTGCTGTTCAGGTGGAAATGTCTGCACAAAGCAGAATACAAAGCTTCACTGAGAATAGGTGGAGGGTTTCCACTGCACTCTGGTTGCATGGGATATGAAAACAGCATAAGCTCCCATTCTGTTTCATCATCTAAGGCAGGATGCTTTTCTTGGCTAGGTGGAAAGACCCAGAGATGAAAGGAACACTTAGATGCTTAGCTTCCCAAAATATAGCTGTTGCTGAGATAACTCTCTGTGTGCTATTTAGATGGGAGACAAAAGATTTATTTGCCAAGTGGATACCATACAGAACTCCCTGCTATTGCATGTTTGAATAGACAGGTAATGAGTCATATGCTCCATTGCTAGAAACTGCCCAAGCTTCTGGATCAGAATAGAACAGGACTGATTTATGGCAGCCATGAATTTGGTCCATGTTTCCTTCCCACAGTTAATTTTTTCCCCACAGTGGTAACATTAAGAGGAAAAATGCCTGACATAAATGTGGGGGATTTGAATGACAACTTCTCTCCCATTAATCATCAGGCTGGAATGTGCCCTGCATTTGTTACGTGCCCACTGGCACATTTCCCACATATTGTTCTCAGTGATTTACATCGGGAGAGGGAGGTTTGGTTTGGAGGAATCCTTTTGCTTGCCAGGAATTTCTAACCTAGAACCTTCCTAGGAATTTTCTGGGTTTCAGGAATATTTTGGGTTCTGGTAATTTTCCAACCATAATTTCTCCAAATCCTCCTGGTTCTCCAGCAGCTGAAGATTCCTGGTGTTTCTGAAGTGGTAGTGGGTATGCACATTTGCTTCAGTGTGTGAATGGGTCAGTTTGACAGTTGCCCAAAGAAGTTGTAAATGCTCCATCCCTGGCAGTGTTCAAGGCCAGGTTGGATGGGGCTTGGGTGACGTGGTCCAGTGTGAGGTGAGCCCATGGCAGGGGATTGGAACTGGATGATCCTAAGCTCATTTCCAACCCAAACCATTCCATGATTCTATGATTTCTCATCCTCCTTTTCCCCTGATTCTTATTTATGTCCTGGTTTCCTGGAGCAGGCATTTCTCACAGCTGATTCTCAGAAGCACTTTTTTTACTGCCAATGCCAATATGCAAAACCTTCCGAATGTCCCCACTGATGGGGAAGGAGTAAAAAAGGATGCTTTGCTTAAGAATATTTTATTTTTATTGCTCCAAAAAGGGATATCTGCAACCCCAAATATTTCAGCTTAAACTAACATATATTGGTTCCAGACAGTGCCTCTTACAGATTTGTGCTTCCAGTGAAGAGCTGAAATTCTCTGCTGGTAGAGTAGAGCATTTTTTGACATCTTTATTCCCATTTACATATTGGAAAACAAATGGCCAGGTTTGAAAAGCTCTAAGCACTCACAAATTCTGTTACACATAGTGGGAGCTTCAGGTCTGATGCATTGGGCTGCCCAGAGAAGCTGTGGCTGCCCCATCCCTGGCAGTGTTCAAGGCCAGGTTGGACACAGGGCTTGAAGCACCCTGCTCCAGTGGAAGGTGTCCCTGTCCGTGGCAGGGGTTGGAACTGGAGGAGCTTTAAGGTCCCTTCAACCCAACGTAAACCAGCTGTGATTCTATAACTCTGTGATCGAAAACTGGCCTTTTGGCATCAGGATCTGAACATCTTGGCTCTTCATTATCGGAATGCCCTGACTTTTCCCCACTGTGACTGCTTCTCCTTGTGGTGGATTCCTCCTTTGGGATCTTGCCTTCATCAGAAAGATGATTTCTGAAATGCATCAGGACGCAGAAGGCTCTGGATGATTGCTGTCTGCGACACACAGGAGGATGGGAAACTTCTGCTACATGAAGGTCAGGCAGCTGCTGGGGCATTTCCGTCAGGGAAAATGCAGTTGAAGAGCTCAGTTAACAGCTCTCTCCGTGGTGTTGGGGGGGCTCAGGAGACCACTAATGGAATATAGCACTTTTTGCCCCTGCTTTAACAGTTAATATCCT
Source organism: Psilopsiagon aurifrons (assembly GCA_025447955.1). Taxonomy (NCBI): domain Eukaryota; kingdom Metazoa; phylum Chordata; class Aves; order Psittaciformes; family Psittacidae; genus Psilopsiagon; species Psilopsiagon aurifrons. The sequence continues at coordinate 6,298 of JAOEHY010005561.1, read as the reverse complement.
CTCTGGTGAGTAATAAGTGAAGGCTGGTGCCAGCTGACTGTGATTTTTGGCCTCTTTGATGTGACCTTGTGGAGTGAACTCAGTCTCTAAATGCCAGATTCAGCAGCCTTCCTTCAGTGGGAGAGAACCTTGCAGGCAAAGTGGGAGGAGGTTATGTGCAGGCTGCGGCTGGCACAGCACAGCACTGAAGAGCCCAGTTCAGAAATCACCAATTTACCCTTCCAGGTTCACTGACACTGGGGTCAGAGCGTGGTGAAGGCAGCTGATAAGAAGAGGCAATAGTGGACAAATATATGGCACCCTAAAGCCCTCCCAGCCCCAGGGTGCACAGGAGGGGGAAGAAGGCGGTAACTGGAGTGACTTATTCAAGATCTCAGAGTGCATCCTGGAGATCCAGGAATAGAGGAACAGAGGGGACTTCTGGGCTGTGATGTCCTCAGACCATCCCCCTCTTTATAGATTGTTATTGTGTTTATACCATTAATAACATGAAGAAAATCTATCTACAGTAAAAGTTCACTTATTATGTCCCCCCTTCCATATTCAACTGCTGCTATCATCTGTGTGGCAGAGTTCATTTAGGGACAGCTCTTCAATTAGAGGGCAGGAAAAGTGGTATTGGATGCTCTACAGGTGGATGTGAAAGAGTTGAAGAATCACAGAGGGGTTTCTGCAGATTCTGGGCTCAAGGAGGGACCAGCTGTATAGAAAAATCCAAGGGAGACACAAAGCCAGAGATGAATGAGGGAATAGGAATGGGAATAGGAATAGGAATGGGAATAGGAATAGGAATAGGAATAGGAATAGGAATAGGAATAGGAATAGGAATAGGAATAGGAATAGGAATAGGAATAGGAAAGGTTGAGCAGGCTCTGCCAGAGGATGACCACTAAGAACTGGGCAGCACTATCCCAGCTCATCGGTCCCTGCAGGGGCACAGCAGGCACATTTCTTCTGCTGACCTACACCTCACTCTGAAACAGAGGGAAGGATGTCTTGTGCAAAGTCACATAGCAAGGCAATGGCAGAGCTAGCTGGGGACAAGCCTCGGGGCTTCTCGAGTCCCTGGCCTGCATCCACTGTGCATTCACCGACACAAAGCAGCTCTGCAAATCCCACATTCATTACAATACAATAAAGCTTTGCTGCATGGGTCTGTCTGGGTTTTTTTCCACAATGTCTCTCAAACCCAAGACTGATTTGCATTTTAAAACCACCCGTTACCGCTCAGGAAAATGCTATTCAGTGGTTCCCAGAGCTCAGGAGTGAAGATTCGCTCTCGGTTGTTCTCTCCCAGTTCTTTTGCCTAAAATTTATTTTTGTCCACATTGCACATGACTTATTGCTAATGTTTATGTCATGAATATTCATGACATCCTTGGGCTTCAAGCCTCCCGTGGAAAGGCAAGCACAGGAGGCAATGGCAGCCCTCAAACTCCTACACTCCATACATACAGCGTGGAGTCGTCAGGGCGAGGAGGCTTGTTTGGTTAGGATGTGAGCTGTGGGATACTAATGCAGTCTGAAAGCCTTTGGGGAATGCTGGTGAAGCTGTTAAACAGTGCAGCAAAGGCCTTTTGAACAAACAACTTCCATATAACCATAAGCTTCACTTAATTGCAATGAAAAGGACCCCCCCACAGCAGGGGTTTAGAATATGCTCTGTCTCTCTTCACATCTGTGTCTTTTTCTCAGGCAATCTGCACATGGATCTCCCTTTATCAGAGAGCTTCAGGACTGGGGAAACTTCCTCCTCCTCAGAAGTATAGGGTTGTACCTGTCAGCAACGGTGAGTTGGGTTTCCACCTGCAAATTCACGCTGTTGCTTGAATCCAAACCAGCTTCCCCCTCCCATGCTGCCCTGTGCCCACAGCACGGGCCTGAGGATGCATCCTGCCCAAGCCAGAGCTGCTCTGCAGGGCAGGGTCACGCTTCCCTATTGCTGATGTGGCTGAAGGCTTCCAGGCTCACTGCTGTTCAGATGGTGCCATCTGGCTCTCATGAAATAGATGAGCAATGTTATCCAATAAAAGAGGGGCTGGCTGGCTGTGCGCCTTCACCTCTGTGCTCTTTGGGGAAGTGATTGTTTCTGTGTCTGGGAAATGTTTAACATAATTTTTGAGTACTGGTGTTGCCTGAGGAAGAAATAATAGGCTGGCAGCTGGAATTCACGTCTGAGTTGGTGGGAACTAGAAGCTATTCCACTTGATCAGGTCAGGGCTGAGGTTTATAAATACAAAGCTTATAGGAATAGCTGGCAATGTGGTTTTGTTAGGTTTGTGGGCAGAGAGGAAATATCCCTTTCCTTGATGTTCCATCAAGGAGGATGTTTGGATTAGGAAAAAATGAAGAGAAAAGGTCTGAGTTCTTTGACAGGAAGACAGTAGGAAACAAAGAGCACCACTTCAAAAAGGCTGAGGGAAGTTTCTAAATGGAGCATTTTTTCCCCACTCCCGATTCTTTCCTCTGAAAATATGCTTTGTCTGCAGCTCAACATCCTTTAGGGATTGCCCCCAGGAGCTGAGGGGTGCTGGATGTACCAGATTCTCCTGGGACGCTTGGCTGACATTGGATGAAACAGAACCTCTCTGGCTTTGGGGGTTTTGCCCTTTCTCCCTGGGTTTCTCCATTATTTTCTCTCCACTTTATTAAGCTCACTAGTGTATCCAAACAGCCTTGCTTTGAGCCCTGGTTAACAGCAAGCACTTGGAGAAAGCTGCTCAAATAGGAAAGCTCTGAACTTGGGCCAGATTCTGCGCTCAGCTGTGTCACCATAAACCCCATTGACTCCTAAGCACTTACTCTGTAGTGACATCCATGTCGCAAAGATCATGCCCACAGACAAAAGCCCACTCTTTATTCATGCACCCACAGCCTTGCACTCACTCATACACAGTTTCATCCTTCGATCCAGATGCTTCTCTGCAGCAGCCAAGCACACGCAGTCAGAGAATGAGAGAATCATAGAATGGTTTAGGTTGGAAAGAACCTTAAGATGATCCCGTTCCAACCCCCTGCCATGGACAGGGACACCTCACACTAGACCAGTCATTTACACTATTAGTGGCAGCCTCATGTGCGCTCCAGGGACACACTGGCAGGCTCTACATGCACTCGTGAGCATTTCACCTTACCCAGCCTGTTTCCCAAGCCAGCAGTGGTGTTTAATAGAAGTCCAGTGCTCAGTTGTTACCCAGCCCTCGCTGGTGCTCAGTTGTTACCCAGCCCTCGCTGCTGTGTGGCTGGTGCAAACGTGAAAGCCTTTCAGGCAATCAGGCAGTAATAGACCTTGTGGAAGCTGAAAGTCCCCCAGATCAAATTTACAAGGCCTAAGAGAACCTGCCTGGCATTATTTAATGCTTTAGTAATGAGCACCTGAACAGGAAAGATTGCTTGGGTAGTTTTATTCTGCATAGATAAGCAGTCAGAATTTCAAAGAGGGACCATAAATATAAGCAAGGGGAATGGCCGCTGGTGCTGATTTTGGTGTGGAAGGCAGTCGTGCTGAGGCTGTGAAGTTAGAGAGCATGAATAAAGGGGAAGATGTTTTCCTTCAGCTTCCCAACTCCAAAAGGCATCATTTAGCCAGGAATGGCTCTAGGTGCAGTAGCAATCCAGTTTGTGACTGTGAGCCTCTATCCATGTGGCCAGGCATTTGCAAACAAGCTGCTTGCTAACGAAGGCTGCAGTACAGTGCTAATGGCTCTTGGTGTCACACATGTGTTTGTGTACCTGCATGGTTAATAAGGACAACAGCAGTGTGCAGCACCTCTGTCTGTGTGCTGTTTGTGCACGTGTGGGGTTAATAACAGCCACAAATAATGCTGATTCTTTGTGGGCATATTTGCATTGCTGGTAGAGTCTGGAATATAGCACTGAAACCTGTGTGTATGGGTGTATGCAAGTAACATGGGTACAGTCTCATACAGTTTGTATTTATGTGCGTGATAGTGCTTCTTATGCAGACAGTTGTGACCTGTGTCTGAGTAAAACACGTTCAGTGTTGCTGATCAAAACTAGTCATGAACTATTTATTCATTTTGGCAACACATGCTGCTTTGTTGAACACTTCTGTGGGGCCTGAGGGAGGGGAATGATGGCAGGCAGAGGTTGATGCTCTCTGAACACAGAGGGGCATGGAAGGAAATGTTAAGCCAGGTATGAAGATTTCCACTGTGCATCATCCTGCCCCTCTCATCCCCACATACTTGAAATCTTTTATTTCCTTCCAATGCAGAACAAAAAGAGACTGAAATCACAGAAATACCCATACAGCAGGACTGTCAACCATCCCATGCAGCTGAGCATTCTATTCCAGGGCTTTCTGAGCACTGTACAGACCCGTATATGTTAATGAAATGACATTTAGCAGGTGAATGTGGCAAAGTGTCTCTGTATTGACAGGAAAAGGCATATTTTTAATGTATATGCTTTAGGTGCAACACAGCAAGAGAATCTTCTAGTGCCATTATGGGCTAGCATAGCTCCGAGGTGTGTGTGTGTGATGAAGGAAGGTGTTGTGTGTGTTTATGCTGTCAGAAAACCATGTACAAGTCTTAGAAGCTACAGCTGTCAAGCTGGTGTACTTGTGCCTGTGGAGAGGAGATAGGCACAGCTGGTCCGTGTGTCAGCATCACTTTGGGCCTGTCTGCCCGGGTGAGCGTCGCAGGGCTTGGAGCACAGTGTGCTTGTGTGAAGAGGGGAGCAAGGGGGTCGAGGGGGGCTCACCCAAGCCTGTCTGTGCCAGGAGGGCTATCGGGAACGCTGCAGAGGAGAATCCTGTTATGTATGAGTGCTCATCACAGCGCTGAAGGATAACTCCCCGCGGGTTGCTGGGCTCTGCTGTGTGATGGATTGAGGGCTGCTGCTCCTCACATCAGCGTGGGCTCTGCTCGCACCACCGGCCAAGTTGGGAAAAGCCATTTTGCTGTTTACTGAATACTTGCAGCTTTCAACCAAATTGTTTCCCCCTTCACCACCACCTTCCCTGAAGAAACCTCCCTTACTGGCAGAACGCACAGAGCCTCATTAAATTTGCATTCCTTGGAGCCCCACAAGGAAGATGATGGCCCGGCTTTGTCTGCCTGGCTTCCTGTGCGCTTTGGGTGATGCATCAGAAAGAGCACGATGCCTCTGACACCGCCGCCTGCCTGGCCAGACTGAGATGATGGGCTGGTTTTACTGCACTGCTCTCTATTTCTTACTGACTTGACAAATCTCTCCAAAACCTGGGGTGAGGGGTATTTTTCCTAGACACCATCAACACTCAATAAGGGAGAATACCGGGCAAAACGCGCTTAGGTCACCTCTGTAATGTAGCCTGATTAAAAGCCATTCCCATCAGGTAGTTCTGCAATTTACTGACAGTGCTGCTCTTACAGGAGTCCCCATTGTAGTAACAGGTCACGCCAGTAAACAGGCAGTGGAGGGGGGGGGGGGAGGATGTTGTTCTCTTCCTGCCTCCTAAACCAGAGTGAGTCATAGATGAGCACACAGTAAATAAATGCAAGACTGCTGTATGCAGCATAGTCATTAGAGACCTTCTGCCAACACAAAGCCCCTGTACTCTGGGATGTCTTTATCATAAACAGGACTCCTTAGGCTCTTGAAAGCCAAGGCAAGGTCGTTAGATACCTGGCTGCATAGGGGACAAGCACGAATGTACCGTTGTTTTCTCTACCACCCTAGTAAATAAGCCTTTGCCACCTCCCATTTAATGACTCGGCTTAATTCAGAGCTTGCTGCTGCACACCTCTGCCGCTGAATGCATAGAGCTGTCTCTCCCATATGGAGCGTTAATCTAGCGGTGAGAGCAGCAGCAAGGAAACCAGCTGAGTCCTTCCAGAGCCCCGGCTCCTGGCACGGGGTGCAAGCAGCTGCTGCAAAAGTTTCTGGCAGTTTCTGATCCGAGATCCGCCCGGTACCGGAGGGGCGGTGATGGTGCTGCCAACCCTGGCAGGGCCGGATTGCAGCCGGGAATGTTACACCGGGAATCGCCTCCACTCTTTCTCACTCTCCAGTGAACCAACAGCTCTCTGAAGGCGCGCAGAGCAATCCCGGGTGCACCCTCAGCTCCGGCCCGCTCCCATAAGGAGCAGCACAGGGAGGGCACGCACCGGGCATTGTCCCCCCCCCGGCGCTGCCGTACCGGAGCCGTTTCCCAGCGCCGCCGCACCGGGGGGGCCGCGCACGGGGCAGCGTTCATAGCGCGGCCGCAGCGCCGCCCGCAGCCCACCGGGGCGGCACCGGCACCGGCAGCGGCCGAGGCTCCGCACCGCTCCGAGGCGCAGCGGCGGGG
>JAOEHY010005560.1:0-12282 GCA_025447955.1 Psilopsiagon aurifrons | reverse complement strand
CAACACCCCAAGTCCTTCTCCGCAGGGCTGCTCTCAATCTCTTCTCTGCCAAACCTGTAGCTGTGCCTGGGATTGCTTCAACCCACGTGTAGGACCTTGCACTTCATAAGGTTGGCATCAGCCTACTTCACAAGCATGTCAAGGTCCCTCTGGATGCATTCCTTCCTTCCAGCGTATCGACCAAACCACCCAGCTTGGTGTCATCGGCAAACTTGCTGAGAGCGCACTCCATCCCACTCTCCATGCCACCAACAAGAGGTTGAACAAGACCAGTCCCAACACCGGTCCCTGAGGGTAACCACTCATTTCTGGTCTCCTGCTGGACATCAAACCACTGAGCACAACTCTTTGAGTGCGGCCATCCAGCCAGTTCTTTATCTACTAAGTGGTCTATCTATCAAATTGATGTCTCTCCAATTTTGAGACAAGGATGTTGTGTGGGACAGTGTGGAATGGTTTGCACAAGTCCAGGTAGATGTCATCAACTGCTCTACCCCTGTCCATCAGTTCCATAGACCCATCGTAGAAGGCCACCAAATTGGTCAGGCAGATTTTCCCCTTAGTGAAGCCATGCTGGCTGCCACCAAGGACCTTGTTGTTTTTCATGTGCCTCAGCATGCCTTCCAGGAGAATCTGCTCCAAGTTTTGCCAGGCACAGAGGTGAGACTGACTGGTCTGTAGTTCCATGGAGCATCCATTTTCCTCTTCTTGAAAATGGGAGTTATAGCTCCCTTTTTCTGATTGTCAGGAACTTCACCTGATTGCCATGATTTTTCAAATAGACTTGTGCACATTCAGGTTCCTAAGATGGTCTCAAACCAGATCCTCTCCTACAGCAGGCCTAGCGTCTTCATTCTCACAGTGCCTGTGCCTGCCTTCCAAAACTTGGGTGTTGTGGTTAATTCCAGTTTAATTCTAACTGGACCTTAGCTTTCCTAACCTGGTCCCTAGCTTCCTTGACAACATCCCTGTATTCAATATGCAACCTGAAGATGAAGAAAAAATATCAGGGTAATTAAACTACATTTTTTTCAGTGCTGCCGGAAGGCAGAATTATCAGCAGATTTTCTATATCACAAATAAGTGCTTTAAGTGCTCTATCTACTAATTCATTGTTTAAAACTGTAATACTATCTCCATAAAAAGAAAAAAAAAATGGTTTAAAGATAATTTGTCATGCTATTTATACAAAATAGACCTTTAGTGCCCACTTAGAGAGTTCTATTCAGTTGGAATCTTGGTGCCTCCTAAAATCATATCACATTCAATCAGTATTCAAGAGGCAAGATGCATATATTTGCCAATGCAGGCTCAAAGCACTGTGAAAACAATTCTGAGGCAGCCATTTTTCCCATACAGTTTAGACATTTAAGGTCTTGATTTCCACTGTGAGAGGTTTTTACCTGAAAATTACTCTTTGTAGCATTCATCACAGCAGTGCTTGATTTTTGGATTCATGCAGAAAATACTGAGGACTTGAGCAATTATGTGACTATGTATCTGCCTGAATTACTTGGCAGTATCTGATTATACACAAACTCAAAAAAGTTGTATCTTCTTTTATGTTATTTTTTTCTGTTTTGTTTGTGTCTGGGACACTTTTCGCTAAACCAGGTTGATCAAAGACCCATGCAGCTTGGCTTAAATTCTTTTCTATTTCCTAACTTCTATTCTTTCACAAAGCTTTCTGTACTTGTTTCTGTTAGTACTTTGCAGAGCTGTTCACTGTAGTGTAAATCTTGATTACTGTAAGTTACCCACACTAGAAAGGTAATTGGAAGGTTAATGTTATTTCATAGGTGGAGGAGTTGAATTGACAAAATCGTAGTAAAAACTGAACTCCTTAAACTGTAAACACATTAAAAAAAAGGCTTATTTATTTTTAGATACTTCAGATCGAGGGGTTTCTGCTTACATAACTGGTATGAGATGAATTTTAGACAGCTCTCAGTCCTGTTTTACATGTTGAGAAAAAATTAAGAAGAGGAAGTCCCCTTATAAAACGAAGGTGACCTATATGCTGTGGAAGAAATATGGTGTAGTAGTTTTGCAATGTTGCGTAAATAGTCCAGTTAAGCACAAGAACAGTAATACTAATAATCTCACATTGGTTAGAAGGAAAAGGTAACATGGAAGGAGTTCAGGAAAAAACAGTGGCTGTATTGCACACCACGTTTTTAGTTATGACCTGAAGTTGCAATCAAGCAGAGATTTAGAGAAATTTATATACTGAAATGTCTACATAGCTTATTCACATTCAGGTCAAATGTTCAGCCTTTCTGCAAAGAGAATGAATTTAACCAATGAGGTCTGCTTAATTTGAAGATGTAAATTAAGCTTGTTAAGCAGTGTTATTTCTCACAAACTCATGATTTCTTAACCGTGTGCTCAAATCAGTAGCTCAGGTTATACATACACATTAGCAATTCTTCTCTTATTATACAGGTAATGAACTAATAACATTATTTTAAACCAAGTTCCTTTGACTCACTTTCCTTCGAATCTCTTTCCTTCTTATCCTCCTTTTTATTCCCTTATTTTTATCATAAACTCCCTGTTTCTGTTTCTAACTCTCTAATATAGCAAAGGAGAAATATTTTCATGGTTTTGTTTTCATCTGTAACAGTAAGAAAGCCTTATGATGAGTCAAGCCTTGAGTTTAACAAAAGTCATAGAGTAATTTAAATAATTAGTTTCTGCTTTATTTTTTCTTTCCTCTTAATAATAATCCACCACAAACTGCTGCTCACTAATTGTTTTTAAAATGTACATACGTATTGATTTTAAAATTAAATGGGGACCTACTTAGTCTCCTATTGAGATTATTTATAGTTTAAGGAACTATTCAACATGAACAAGTGTGTTTGTTAGAATCAGACCCTAAATAGAAGTTTCTCTTCAATTTCTCAATCAAAAATTATCCATGTGTGATTTTCTCATTTTATTTTGTCAACAAAACCCCTAGCCTTTGGAGAGAAAGATAGCAGGAGTTATCAAATGAGGTTTGAATGTGCTTATTTACTGTTCATTTTGCATTATTATTAAACAAACACCACCTTTTGACTAACGAGTGATTCTAATTCGTCTCACTGATGCTACCTTTAAAGTTGTGCATGTAATAGTTGCATAACAACAGAAGGCCTTAGGTCGTCGAAGGATAGACAGGGATGTGGGTAACTTCTAATAACACTAGAGGGAAGTTCTCCATTGGTTGTTCTTAAAAGAGTGCCTACATCTCAGGTCTACTAGAGATCAGAATCTAGTGGGCAAAATTGCAATCAGCTGAATTACGATCTCAGTAATCTTTCATCAAAGAGCTTTTTTGACAATGGCAAGCTTAATATCTTAAGTTGTGTTTTCCTCTTCAAAACATGGTGAAAACATTATCACAGATCATTAGCAGAAAAAAAAAAAAACCTCCAGCATATTTACAACCATTCCCTTCAGCTTATTCCAGGGCAGAAACTTTACCACAATTTCAGAAAATTGTGCTTTCAGCCTTCTCATTACCTCTTCTGAAACAAAATTTGAGCTATTAAGTTTTGTGGAAAAAGCTCTCAGTAGCTCTTTGTGAAGTGTGTGAAATCTATTTCACCTCTAACCCTGGCTGTTAAAATGCAGTTTATGCTAATCTACAAGAATGATGGAATAGGAGTGTAACAAAAATTTAGATAGTCATTTAAAGTATTACCTACCTTATTTTAATAATCAATCACTATCCTTTCTGTAATGGAGATCAGACACAGTAACTTTCAGAAGCTACACGAAAATCTTCAGATACACTAAAACAAATGTAAAATGAACAAAATACTTTACTGAATAATAATATTCTGACATGGAAATAAGTTCTTAACTTTAAATGCAGTAATATCAGCAGTCACAAAGATCAAAACCTGTTTGGTAGATAATATGACACTGAAACACAAATGATTTGTATTAAGATAAAGTTAAATATATATGTTTGAATATATATGTATATTCCTTTTAGCTGAAGATGTTTGTTATTTAGCCATGTTCTGCAGCTTCTTTTTCATTAGATCACCTTTCAGCTTACAGCCAATGAAAATCCTTCATAATTACTTTAATACTATAGAGCTAAAGAAGCATTACTAAAAATTTTAATAAAAAACTTCAAGAAAATAAATGTAAATTGCTTGTATACATATGAGGGAAAATATGTTAATTCCAGTAATAGCTTGAATTTAAGATTTTTAAAACATTTTTTCAGAGATTTATCTTCCCTTTAAAATTGCTTTTAATCTTTTTCTCTGTGTACTAGTGAATCAGAAATGACATTGTGGTGTGATTTAAAAGCCATCTGCAGCAGTTTCAGCTTTATTACTGTTCTGATATTTCCTCACTTTAAAGAAATTCCCACACTGGAGATTCATATTATTTGCTGTTTGTGACAAAGGGACAGGTATGACATTGTGTACTTGTAACTGTAGATTCATTTCTGAAAGAGGAAAAAAATCCTCTGATTATTAGAACTGAACACAGAAATTATTACTCAGAACATTTCCCATCTCCATCTCTTTAAGCTAACTTAGATCAACCTTGTGCTTTTCAGCATTCTGGGAAAGTTTGTTTAATGCAACCAGATATCACACCACACACAGAAACAGGATTCCTCCAGGTTATGCTGTTGCCTGGTGACAGAAGCTTTTTAAAGGATTCAGTGTTCTTACTGATGAGAAAGTATCTTAAACCTATCTGGCTAACAAAGTGAGCTAGGCTGCTCTTTTCCAGCAATTCAATGCCTGTCCTATAACATACAGTCACTGTGACATGAAGGCACAAGGTAGCGCTTCATCAGTTCTGTTAACAAAAAGTCTAATTTAAGGAAAAGAACATTGCTAGGCTATGTAAGCAGCCCGATTCAATTGCTTATGCCTTAGCAGCTAATGTCATTTGAATGCTTTGTGGTAGCCAAGTACCATACATCTGGTGTGGCTATGCACTTTTCTAGATCTGTAGGTGGAAGTCAGTTAGTCTAGTGCTCTTAACATGAGGTATGCAAGATTAAACTATTGAATTGAGTACTAAGTTTCTCTTAATATTTTAAGCAGAAAAGAGGCAAGGAATGGCTCCAAATTAAAGCTTGCACTATTCCCTTGGGTGAGGTGGTCAAAAGTAATGGATTTACACTATAAAAGGTAGACTAAGGTTAGACATTAGGAGAACCTTTCTGAAGAGAAAGTGCATTATGGAGAGAAGTCTTCTAGTAGGCTTTGGGATCTCCCTGTGGATCGGTAGGATCAGGTTAGAGAGAGTCCTAATGGTAATGGTGCAACCTAAGTTAGAGAAAGAGGATGAGTTAGATAACATCTTCGGCTTTCCCACTCCAGAATTCTTATTGTTTCTTGATTGCCATTGGAAATGAGAAGAGAAATATTGGCATACATTTGTACATAACTTTGCAATTTATTATGTGATATTGTTGAATACTTGTGTTAACCCAAGTTGTCAAAAGAAAGGTTTTTCTAGTGGCAAAACCTGCAATTATCTCTGCAGGAAATTAATACTAAAAATAAAACAAACCCAAAGTTAAATAAAACGGTATTTGAGCTATGCACGTTTTGTTATATGAAAGATCAATACACAACAGATTGATTCTCATAATTAAATGCCACTAGAAACAATAATGTAATAGTATTCTTATATCTTTTTAGGACAAATTATGTAAGGCATAATATAAATTCCTGTCTTTAATTGTGCTTGTCCCAGTTATAAATTTTGAAATGCAACAAATTGACCCTTTCAGTTTCAGCCTCGTAAAAATTAAAATGCTGACTACTACCTTCTATCTCATTCTGTCAGTGACATACAGTCCTATTAAATTCTTTCTTCTGAGACTGAAAAGTCTCTCAGGAATTCTGCAGAAAGAAACTGATTCTGAAGTGAGAAGCCTCATACATTTATGTCATAAATCACCTGCAATTTTGAAATATCACTAGACTTCCTCATGGAAAACTTCAGACTCTCTCCTTCAACAATGAAGGCTTCAGAGTCTGTAGGCTTGCTCTAAATGTTTTAGAAGTGTAGGCAATAAGCAAAAATCACAAATACATACAGTTATACTGCATGGATTAAGCAACATATTCTATTGATCCTCTCTGTGTATTCAGATCTATTCAAATGAGTGAAAATATTTGGAATTTGCATTAATGTGCAAGAGGTAAAACATGGGCTATTTTGTGTCTAATATATCTTATTTTAGCAAAGCATTACTATCATCATTGCTTGTATGAACATGCATACTGTATGCTACATATGAACTGTGTATAGTGTAGTGCAGTTGATCATAAATATACAAATACAGGTTTTGGCTCAGAAATACATGGCTTCATGAATCAAGGCATAAAAAAATAAGCAGAAGATTTTGAGGTATGTGGGAGTCCTTTGTATACTGCATTGTGTCTAATACAATTTTCATTATTTCACTGGAAAAGAGCATGCTATTTTTTTATCTGAGAGTACAAATTAATTCACCAGAAACACACCTATAATAATAGAATAGAATAGTTAGGGTTGGAAAGGACCTTATGATCATCTAGTTCCAACCCCCCTTCCATGGGCAGGGGCACCTCCCACTAAACTATGCCACCCAAGAAAATAAGATTTCTTTCTGAAGTAAGATTTCTTTTCTTCCTATTAGTAAAGAAAAGAATCAAAGTTTTTCAACCCCACAAACACCAGAGTAACTAGAATTTCAATCCAGTCTAGGACTGTTTTCACTGAATTTTGAATCATACCCCTAAAGCTGAAAAAGAAACTTAATTTTTGCAAGGTATGAGGCAGACACAGCCAGACGACATTAATTTTCCCATGCTTAGGCACTATCACACTCTTCGTGATAAAGGAGAAAAGACTACCATTGCTGTGTAAAACAACTGCACTGATCACAGGAATTCTTGTCCAGCAAGGCAGGTTAGCACCTGTACAGTTTTGTAGGGCTGGAGTCTCTGTAGAAGTATTTTGGTCAGCAGTGGCTTTCAGGCAGGAGAGAAGGAAGAGAGAGAGAAAAGAAGGAAATGTATAGGGGGAGAAAAGAAGGAAACATATATACATCAAAAGGGAGCATATACACATCAAGCTTTAAACTAGTGTCTTCATATGGTCTCAAAGCTTACTTTGTGCTGAACTATAGGATAAAGTGTGGGTTAGGTTTGTCATTAAGATGATATCCTGTTGAGGCTGTAACACAGTTACAGTGTTACAGTTACTGCTGTAAAATTATTTATGAAAACATAGATGGTTTAGCTTGCATTTTAAATACATTTTAAATTAAATGTCTGTAATTTATTGAAGTACTATGGGGGTAGTAGTATCACCTTCCTTCTTGAGTGGCTTGGATTCTGTACCACATCATGCATACATACACCCAGTCTGTCTCCCTTTGTAAATACGGGCTCTTTGGGTCACATATACACAATAATTACATCAATTCTGTAGATATTTTTTTTTTTTTAGCTAGGAAGACAAACTCATTTGAAAACTCTATGCAGCATAGCTGCATTTCATCTAGCTGCCATATTTCTGCTTCAAAAAACATGTCTTCATCCTGCAGCGTAAGATTCCTTGATTGCTTCTGAACAGCTGACAAGTAAAATTCTATTACTAGATACCTCCTTCACCTGCCAAATCAGCTGTTGATTCCCACCTAGTGGAAGCAGTAAATGAAATATCTCATACTCTTAGGTATGTAAAATCAACAAAGTCATCCACCCAGCTGGTCTGCTACTACCCATAGTCAGTGATGAGCAATTGGAACTCAGACCTGGGCCGATATTAATAGCAGCACATGTGAAGCCACAGAGCAGAATCAAATTAGATAATGAAAGAACAAACCCTGTTGCTGTAGTAAACATCTACAGATAAGGAAAAATGCCTAAGTAAGCAGTGAGTTTATGCCAAACAGATGAGCAGAAACTTTTGAAGTTTAAATGCATGTGTAGAGGAATAATGAATAAATAAATGTGCTACATACATGCATATATATATATGCATACATACATATATAAATTAAAAGAAGAAGTAGTAATGCATAATAGATAAGTTGCTGTTACATACCAAGCCAAGATGTTAGCTATAACAGGGTGACAGTCACAGGCAGGAACAGCAGAGAAAATCATTGGTTCAGTGAGGTGGCAGGGTCAAAAGAGATGAAAGCAATAGTCACCTCGCAGTCAACAAATACCCACAAGGGGAAATCTGAGCTGTAACTCTAAAATCTCATTCTTCCTGGAAGAAGAAACTAAGCCTTCACAGGGAAGGTTTAACTAAATGTCTGATCAAGATAGACAATTAAAAGTCTTGAAAGCTAAACTGATACGGCCTGGAAAGATGAGAAAAAAAAAATATGATTTTTAAACTACTGAACTCTGTAGGCTGTTATTCATAGAGAAAAACATATCAACACAAGCTTTGTGATAGATAATTTTTATCCTCTTGTGTTGAGAACTAATTTATCAAAGTTATTTGCCAGAAGTAATCAAAGTAAAGAGCAGAATAATGGTACTTTATGTGGAATTCATAGATCTGTGGGATTTCTACTACAAAGTCATGACTTTCATGTATGTATTTTTATTAGGAATAAGAAAATGTCAAAGATATATATTATGCAGCTGTTACTTTTAAATCTCCAAGCTGTAAACACTAGAAACAGTTTATAAGAATACTTTTGTGCACTGTGATCCGAAGAGAAAATAGTCATGCCTAAACTCTTATAGACAGGTAAATATGCATATTTATATATTTAAGACCATATATGTATGCATATATTCCCACTGAAAAAATCTGGGCATTGCTCTGGAAAGTATAAACAAACCTTAAAAATATAAAGGCACTATGTAACTATAACAATTGCTAGTCTCACTCTTTAGTATGCAACTTTCTGGGTATTTGTAGAGACAAGAAAGTAGTTTAATTAGTGCTCCAAATTCATAGGATTCCCATGTGCAAAGACTGGACACCAAACACAATGCAAATAATCAAATGCTCTAGTCTATTTATTGAGTTATTAGTGAGAAGCAAATATATATATATATTAATGCAAAGCAGATTGCATACATACCAACCCCTGGTTGCATGGGATACCACCGAGCTGGAGAACGTGACGGAACGTTTCCCAGTAGGAGGGGTGGCAGGCAGTGTGTTTTTAGGGCACCCCCCGAACCAAGATGAGCATCTGGCCTTCTTCCCAGTCCATCCCTGCACAGGTTCTTATATCTATCTCTGGCTGGAGTGCAAAATTACCAGTTGCAACATCAGTGCACACATGGCCAGCATGTGAACAGGTGTTTATTGGTAGAAGACTCCTTTTTGCTAACAGTGGTGTTAACTCCCCTATTTTTGAGGTTATGTTCCCACAACGTGTGCCACAGTACTTTTCTATTTTTGTGTGTTTCAGCACAGACCATTATCTATTGTCACTGACACGATTAGGTTTTATTTATTAAGGGATTTATTAACTCAGTGAATGTTACCTGACAGCATCTCCCAACTACTTCCTTAACTAGTTATGTTGGTTAAGTCCTATATCCTCCATCATATCATTTGTTCATACTTACCTGAAACCTCCATATAACATGCATGCATTTCATCTAATTTTCATGTTTCTTGTTGAAAAAATATATCTTGCTTGGGTTGCAAGATTCCTTGATAGCTTCTGAATATCTGTCATGTAAAGTTCTATTAGAAATCTGCTTTTTCTGCCAAATCAGATATTCGTTTTATTCCCCACAAGACTTCTGTTAGTCCTTTGTCCTGCCACAGCTGGTCCTAGCCTATACTGAGAAATCAGAGTTCTTTTGCCATACATGAGTGAGGAGCAAAAGGGGTATAGTTTTGACTGTATTAGGGTTTCAGGATTTTCCCCTGGAGTTTCTATGAGGAAGATCTTCCAGTGTTAATTTATTCTAAATCAGCATTTTATGAAATATATATTTCTGTTAGATGGTTGCCAGCTGATGATAACAGCAGGAAAGCTTTCAGCCTCCTCTGTCTCTTTCTCGTTAACACTGGTCAAAAATGTTGCACCTTAGTACAGTCATGAATAATTGAGTAAATTATGTAACTGATATTTTTGTTGATGAACAAACAAACCTGGATCAAATCAACTATGAACAGAATATTGTGCCACAGATGCCTCACCTACATTAAGTGTAAATTCTGTACTGAAAAATGACAGCGTAGAGTTTTCATGACATCTCACACCCTAGAAATTTAAGCCTGGATTACAGAACCTTTGCCACTGTGACCTGTTCTTTAAAAACTGTGATGAATGCCAAGAACTTCTTCTTCTTGGCAACCTACATCTCTCCTGAGCTGTATCAAAAAAGGAACACAAATTCATCCAGTAGCTTATGCATTGGACTGCCCTTTTCTGACCTATTACTGGGTGGTTAATTTATCATAAATGATAAAGACTGGGAGTTAGCCGCAAGGAAGTATGCTTGCTCATGCCTAAAGTCAAGGAAAGACTTCTTACTGTGCTTTTAATTAATATTTTAATGAACATTTTAATGCAGTGGAAATTCATCAAAGTAGGAATTAAACCTGATGTGAATAAGAGCATCTGTACGCCACCATAGCAGTAGAGTGAGAATCTCCCATTCACTTGTTGTACAGTAATTTCTAGCAATTTAGTATTAACTAATGCTATATTAATACAATAACAAGTTAACTAATTACTTTAGATTTTATAGTTAAAAATAGACCATGACCATAAAACAAAATTCAAGGAGGAGAGATAAAAACAGAATAGCCAGGAAATATTCCTACCACCCACCATAAAAACCCTTTTGTCTTTTCCAATTATTAATGACTTCCTCTTACTTATCACCAACAATAGGTCAAAAAAGGACAATCATACCTCCAGTATAAATCATTCAAACACTCCCTTTGATTTAGACTTCTCAACTAGCTCAGGGTATTTAATTTGATTAATTTGCACTTACATCATTATTTAATTTAAAATTTATATATTATGTAGCTTATGATGTAAATCTTAAATTTAACAACAGACTCATATATTTGTCCACCCTCAATGGTTCAAATACAGTTTAAACTGCTAGAATTAATGGAGAAAAATAGTACTGTCAAAGAAGAAATAATGTCATATAGGCCAAACTTGGTTGTGCTCATTCTGTCATTCTCTTCTCTCTCTTTCGTAACCATAAAACAGCATAAAAGATTACAGTGCAAAAGACTGTTTATGGAACACAGATTTTTACATATAAACTGTCTACTCTTAAGAAACTCAGAAATTAAAATTATTTTCTGGTCTGCTTAATTTTCTTCCTTTTCCTTCATCTTTTCCTTACAAATGTAATTTTTCTTCGTAGTATATTTAATAAATTGATTTAATCTTGCTTACACATTAAAACTCACTTTTCATATGTTTCTTAAACATTTTAATAAGGCAGTAATATCAGTCCTGTTTATTCCTTAGATTTTTATGCAGCAAACATAGAACAAGTATTTTTTAACGGTATTATTAGAACCAATTTCTGAAAATAATATTACAGATAAAATGTTTCAAAAGAGAGTAAAATATGTTGTCCAAAAACTATGTGTAAAAAAACATACATTTGTATGCTTTACAAGCATTAGTATGAAAGTAAGTGGTTGGAAAGGAATATTAAAAAATTCATGTGCAGCTTGATGCAACACAGCTCCTTCATCTTGGCATAAAAAGTGGAGAAAAACTGCAGTAAATGCAGCAATATGGAGGGAATAGTTACATACTATCTTATAGAACTAAGGCCATCACAAAATTAGTAAGAAAATCGAATTATCGTATCAGATATAATGAGTTACAGAACACAGATACTACACTGTAGTCTAGATGTCCAAATTATTCATATTTCCAGTATTTTGTTTTTTTGGGTTACCTTCAATACAATTGAAACATACTCTTCACCCCTCTTCTGCCCCCCCAATAAAATGTAAAAGGTGAAATGGAAAAATTCTTTGAAAAGACAAAAGTGGAAAGCAAAGTAACAGGTTAGATATTCCTTCAATCTCTTTTGTTTCTCAATGCTGCAAGACTTACCAAATGCTTCTAAGTGCTTCCAATCACCAAGCCTCTGCTCTATTTCCTCTCTGTATTGCAGCACTGTACACCACAAAGGTATGCTACTGCTAAGTACAAAGAATGCTTTAGTTAAAGACAAGTTATTGTACTGTGGCTGTAACTGAGTGACATATTGTCATGGGTTCAGCAGTAGCAGTCATTTTTCTCCTTCTTAGTAGTTGGTGCAGCACTGTGTTTTTGAC
>JAOEHY010005559.1:32594-43260 GCA_025447955.1 Psilopsiagon aurifrons | reverse complement strand
GCCGGCAGCGCTGCGCCCCGATAGGCGGCGGCGGGCCGTGCTGGCGTTGCCGCTGCCGGTGCTGCTGGCGCGGAGCCGCTGAAGCCCGGCGGAGGGGCTCGCTGGCTCTCGCACGCAGCGGCGGAGCGCGTCGCGTCGAGCGGAGCCAGCGGGGAGAAGGAGGAGGAGAAGGAGGAGGAGAGGAGGAGGAGGAGGAGGAAGGGGAGGGGGGATCTTCTCGGAGAGGATGCCCGGAGCGGCTGCAGGGACGGCGGCGACAGGAGCAGGCTCGTCAGGAGCGGCAGCAGCGGGGATGCTCCCAGCTCAGGAGGCGGCCAAGATCTACCACACCAACTACGTGCGGAACTCTCGGGCCATCGGCGTGCTCTGGGCCATCTTCACCATCTGCTTTGCCATCGTCAACGTGGTGTGCTTCATCCAGCCCTACTGGATCGGGGACGGCGTGGACACCCCGCAGGCGGGCTACTTCGGGCTCTTCCACTACTGCATCGGCAACGGCTTCAGCAGGGAACTCACCTGCCGGGGCAGCTTCACGGACTTCTCCAGCCTGCCCTCGGGAGCCTTCAAAGCCGCTTCCTTCTTCATCGGGCTCTCGATGATGCTTATCATTGCCTGCATCGTCTGCTTCATCCTCTTCTTCTTCTGCAACACAGCCACCGTCTATAAGATCTGTGCCTGGATGCAGCTGACCTCGGGTGAGTGAGGGCAGCGGCTCCGTAGAGGGGGGCTCCGTGCCGCTCTGTCCTGCCCTGCCCTGCCCGGCTCTGCCCAGTCTGGCCCCACGGGGGTACAGGCGGCGCTGGGGAAACTTGCGGCCGCCCGCGCCGGCAGGGGACGGGGGGAGCGGCAGGGAGGGGGCGCTTTCTGGGGTGCCCCGCCGGGGCGGTGGTGCTCGGAGGGAGCGGGAAGCATCAACGGCGTTGAGGAGAGGTGCCGGTGCCCCCCCCCACCCCCCACCCGCGGGGGTGTCGGGCGTGGGCCAGGGTCGGGCTCAGCCCTCAGCCACAGAGGAGCCGGGTACCCGGAGAAATTGTCCGGTTTCTGCCTGCGAACCGACCCGTGAGCTTCAAAAGGCCCCGGGGAGGGCTGGCGGGCAGCGGCAGCCCCACACTGTCCTCCAGCGCTTGGGCTGGAGCTTAAAGGTGAGGAGAAAATGGCAGTGGGGGCCGTGGGGACGCTTCGAGCAGGTGATGGTGAGTGAAAGCAACTGCCAGCCTGTTGAAGGTTAGTGCTGAGCCCAGGTTTCCACCTGCTCAAGGCAGAGCCCACTTCGGTTCAGTGGGAGGGCATGAAGAGGTCTTTTGCTGGCCAGCTGGAAGGGCAGGTGAGGTCATTGGATGTTACATGCGTGAGTTTTGGCTGGGTTCTGTTCCCCCAGTTCACAGGGGTTTCTTTTGTCTGTGCATTAGGAGTTCAAAGAAAAAAAAATTCATTTCAGTTGCTGGTTTTGACTCAGAAGGTTTCCTGATTTCATTTGCCTTTCCCCATCACATCCAGTGTCTCCCTGGGGGAAGCTCATGATAAGGAAGAGGGAGAACACCAGGACATCCCTTTTTGCATTTCCAGCACAGCTTTCCCTCTGAGTTAGTACAGAACTGGTGATCTGTGTGCAGCTGGGAGGCAGAGGAGGAGAAAAGAACAGTCTGTAGACTTGAGATAGTAATAAAATCAACTGTAGTGTAATAGCAAAGATTAATTCTTCAATAATTTTGAAAAAAAAAAGAGAGAAGTAAAATCAGATCATACCTTCTACTTGTCCTCATGATTAAACCCTGAAATGGAGAAGTTTTGGCTTTGCAAGAACCAGCTGTTTGGGAAACAGAGCAAAATGTCTCCTAAATGGTGTCACAAACACTTTTTCAGTCCCCCTAATTGACCTACATTCATTTCAGTTTCTGAGCAATAATTCTTCTGTGTTGTTTGCTGAGCAGCTTCAGTGTTCTTCAGTTTGGCACCTAGTCCATGAGGCTTAGTGGAAATTTCTGGTTTGTATGAAACAGCTTTAACTGCTTTTCTCTGCGATGCTGTTCTTAAGTGTGTTACAAATATTTTCATGCTGTTTCTGTCACTTAAGTTTCTGTGCGCTTTCTTTCTTTATCACTTGAGGGTTGATCTGAAGTCACTTGAGGATGGTAGATTTTTCCCTGACTCCAGCAATAGTAGCTTTGGGCTCTTCATCTCTGCATTGGGAATCCTCTTTGGTGCTGGTGGCTACTTCGCCTGCTGAGTAACATGATTCTGATATGGTCTTATTTGTTGTACACCATCATGTCATTTAGTTCCAGGCAGAGTAAACTCTTCCGTGTTTGCACCACTGATGTCTTCTCTGCTCCATTAAGGACTTTTGCTTTCAGCTGTCTCCTCTCCTTATGGCTCTGCTGGTTAAAAGTGGCATGAGTTACTTACTGGTTTGGTGCATCCTCAGCCTGGTTTGTTCATGTCCAGCGTACGGTGGAACAACACAATTTCCAAATTCCTTACACCTTCCAACATCAGAGATAATGGTGTTTTATTTATATGGTTCCACTGATTCATGCCAACAGAAGTAACTGCAAAGTAGATGAAAATGAATCAAATTCCTGTACTTCACTTCTGCACGAGTGAAGAATAATGTTCAGAAACCACTACATGCAGCTTATCTACAGGAGCCCAGCTGGCCTACACCATGCTGCACATGTGCAGGTGTAACACTGAAGGTATGTTTTCAGGCAGAATAACAGATCTTTTGTCATCTCCAAAGCTGGTAGATACACTGTTGATATTAAAAGTTAACAAAAGAAGTTTTACATCAGCAATGGAATCACTTTTCAGACTGCTTACTTCCAAAATTAAAATATTAGGGGAATATGTGTATAGCCAAGTGGTTATTGGCCATCTTTTCTGGTTTGTACATGAACGCCCTGCAAGAACTGGAACAACATTGGGTGTTGGAAGAGCCTGACTTTGTTGTTTGCTGAATGTTGCGACTTAATTCAGAATTTATCTGACTCTTCTTTTCTGTACTAGCCAAAAAAAAAGTTTCCTCAAAGTAACTAAAAACTATCAGAAAATCCACATTGGTTTGGCTTGCGTCCTTTGAAGAAGAAAGCAAATTTGGTGGGACAGAAGTAAAACTTAGAATAGAATGTGCAGGACAAGAGTTATATCGAGTCTGACACCTTTTCTATGAGCTATATAACCTACATCTGTTATTATTTTACTGTTCTGAATGTATTAAGTAATAAGCTTAAGATGCTTATCTCACAGATAACAATATAGTAATGTCATCTACATATGCATATAGTGTTCAGTTAGTGTTCAGTTATGCATTTAGTGTTCAGTTCTCTAAACCTTAAGTGGTAAAATAAACAAGTATGTGTGTACAGCTTTGTTTTTGCTTATTATTAGTAATTTTTGTGTTCAGTTAGATCATGTAAGAATACTTCAGATTGCTGTGATTTAAATCTCCTTATAAGCAAGTTTTTCGCTGTGGGATCGTGCTTGGTGTAGGATTGCAAATAAAAGCTGAGGAACTAATTTCTTTTCAAAAAGGCTTTGATAACATTCTGTCCTGCATGAGTCATTATAAATTGTCAGCATGATACAGCTCTTGTTTTGAAGAGGTGTTTTTTAAATAAGGAAATGATAAACAGTATCTCAGGCACATGCATTTTCAACCCTTGTTGATGTCTAATCATGTCTATGACATGATTAATCAGGAAATCATGTCATGTCTATGACATGATTAAGCAGGAAAATCCTAGGGAAAAAAAGCTATTTCCTTTGTGTATGTGAGGCCAGCGTACATTAGACTCCCTTATGATTTTACCATGGCTTAGGTTGCTTTTCTTCGTCCTTGTGCATAATGCTGTAAGGGTACACTTGATATCTTGAGAGGCAGTGTTGGCAGTCTTGCTCTCCATCCCTTAGCCTCCCTTCTGCAATTCAAAATGACTTGTATGAGCACTTACCTGAACTGAGCAGCTGCATGAACAGAAACATTTGATGAAAGCATTAGAAATGAGGTATCATTGCTCTTTACTGCCCTACATCTAGTTTGCAAGAAACCTCACAAATAAAGATATTTCTTGAGATTTATTCCTTTTACAAGGTAAATAAATTAAAGGTTTCAGTTCTGTCATTATGATTTTTTTTGTTTTCAGACATTTATCGCTACTTATGCCCTTTTCTAGGACATTGCAAGTTAGAGGAAAGAGAAAAGCAGAGAAAGCAAACGAAAGGCATAAAAGTGTCCCATGGACAAGTAGGATGAAACCCATGTGCATGTTTTTCAGGAGATGCCTGAGTCCATGCCCACAATAAGAGGACAGTTGAAAAAACATAAACATAAAACCTTGTACTTTGTCAAACCAGAGGCCCATCTAGTGCTGGGGTGTCAAGCAGTGATCCGTAACGCGCGCCCATGAAGTGCCAGAGCAGTAAAAGGACATTTTGCCCTCAGTACTGTGTGTCCTCCAGCGCTTCTGTTCAGGGACTTCTAAGATAACTCATGGCATTTAAAAGCTCTTGCTGGAATTTCTCTTTTATTACTTTGGTCACTTTTTGGACCAGTGTGAACTTTTAGGGGTTACAATTCCCCAGAGCAAGGAGTTCCACAGCTTAGTACGAGTTGTGTGAAGATTCAGTTGGGATCTTTATGTTTTAAACCTGCTCATTTCATTTGATTCCCCCCACCTCATGTGTTAGAAGAGACTGTAAACAGGGGACTCCCAGACACCTTCCCTGTGCTGGTCCTAATTACACCTTTGATGTATCTCTTCAGCTATATGCTTTTGAGACCTGATGAATCTTTGGCTTCTTAGTTGTTCCTTAATTGTTAGGTTTTACCATAAATGTGATTATCCCTGCTGCCCTGCCTACAGCCATGTCCAGTCTACTGTATCCTTTCAGTGGGACCAGAACTACGTGCAGGATTCAAGACAGACAAACTAGCCATTTATACAGTGGCATAATAATGCTCTCTTATTCTTTGTCACTTTCCAAGTAATTTCTAATACTCACTTTTTCACTGTTAGTAAACAGTAGACTAATGTTTTCACAAAACTATCTATTACAACACTAAGATCTCAGTCCTGAAGTAGTAATAGTCACCTTGGAGCGCATCATTTTGTTAGTTTTTTTCCCCTCAAAGAAATGACTTCATATTTGTTTTATCTACACTGACTTTAATTTGCCTTTTTATTGCCTAGTCACTCAGTATTGTAAAGTCTTTCATCATAGTCAGCCCTTATCTTAGCTACCCTGAATGAATATCAGCAGCAAAGTTTGTCACTTCACCATTTATCCTGTTTTCCAGCTCATTTATAAATAAGTGAGCAGCTCCCAGGTTCCAGCACAGATCCCTGCAGGACTCCACCGTTGACCTCTCTCAACTTGAAAAATTGACAGTATTCTCCTACCATCTGTTTCTAATTATTTATCCTTGCAAGGACATTTATTTTTATCCTCTGGGAGTGTAGTTTTTTTAAGACTTATGAATGACAGATTCATCAAATGTCTTTTGGAAAGCCAGCGAGACTTTGTTAATGAAAATTTCCATGGTATGCATTACTTTTTACTTCTTTGGAGTTTTGTGGAAAATGATGTTAAATATATGTGTGGTTCCAACCTTACTTCCCTTAATCACACAAATATGCCATGTTTGTGTATGTGCTGATATACTCTGTTGGTGCCTTTCATAGTTCTTACCAATTTATGTGGAAGAGGTACCAGTCTTTCTGTGGTTCCCCAGGTTTTCCCTGGACCTGTTTTAAACTAGATTTAAAAACTGGTTTCTTATTACTCAGTTGCTAGTTCTTTGGAGCCAAAGCAGCCATAAGAGAGAGAGGTTATTAGATGCCATAGTTAAAAGTTCATTTGAAACAGGGAACTGTTTCAGAATGAAAAGGTGAAATTCTTCATGGCAGCTGTGTGCTGTGTTGTTTGCCTTTGTACGTGAAATCAGTCTGCAGGACCAGGTGACTTTTATATAAGAGTCTTAAAAGGCTTGACCTTGATGCTCTCAGAGCCTTTGTTGCTGCTGTTTGTCAGATCTTGCTATAGGGGTAAATTCCAGAAGGCTAGAAAAAAAAGAAGTCTTGTGCCAGTGTTTGAGTTGGGTGTGTACTGGAGTCAGGCAAGGATCTTGTTTGTAGCCTTAGTATCCTTAACAGTTAGTTGGGAGAGAAATAGACATTTATGGCTGCTGACTTTGCAGGTGACACAGAAATTATTTGTTTAATAAATTATAGTAAGAATAGCTAATTCCATAGACTGATTTGGATATCATAATAATCTGGGCTTGCTTCAACAGCCTGTATTTTTTAATACACCCAGTATTAGATTTCTGGCAATCAAAGTGTAGGAGGTGTCCTACTGATGGGAGACTTACGGAAATTACGTGTTATGGAAAACAGTTATTTAGAAGAGAAGTTAGAAGCTGTGGTAAATGGGCATCCGATGCGAGCTTTCACTGCAGTGCTGAATTTAAGACAAATGTGGTCCCTAAATATGTGTGTGCAAAATAGGACTGTCGTTGACCACAGTCGTTCCCATTCTGTCCAGGTCAAACATCTGTCAAGACTCCCTTTCAAGTATAAAGTAGAAAGGATTTCAGGACTGATTTAAATAAATAAAAGAAGAAGAACTAAAAGGATGAATTTTCTTGCTATTCAAAAGAAGATTAAAAATTGACAGATTATGGTGTATGAGGACCTACAGGGGGAGATTTCAAGTCATGCAGTGCTCCTTAACTTGACAAATGCTGTGTTTGGAAGCTGAAGTTACACAAATTTGCATTAGCCATGAGGTATATACATTTGTAACCTGCTAAGTTACATTTGTTAATTATTTTGACAGTGATTTCTTCTTCACTTAAAGTCTTTACGTCAGATTGAGTGCCTCTTTTTAAGAGGCATGGCCCAGCTCCCCAGAAGCAGAAGACCTTAACCCACACTGCTGCCAGCTTTTATTCCCACCATGTACCCTGGCTGTAAAGTGAGAGGCACATGGGAGGCCAAAGGGAGAAGAAGGGAAGTCCAGGAACATCGAGCAGGTTTTTGAACTGGGTTTCAGCACTGAGGCTGACTTTAATAAGAGCATTAACACCCCCACCCCATAGCAGGGTGATGTGACTGAGGTCCATGAGCAGTGGTGGGTATCAGATCCCAGGGAGAAAATTCTGAAAACTCAGGGTTACTGGGGGCTCTGACTATGGTAACATGCAGACTGCCTTCACGTCTTTGTAAAATGGGGTGCTGGAGCTGTGCAGGCAGGCAGGGAGCAGGGGAAGAGCTGAGTGCTCTGCTTGTCAGTGTACCAACTGCTTTATCCAGACTGTAAGGACTCTCTTAATTCAGGAGGGCCTGGTGCGGGTGCTGCTTTTTTCCCAGAGGAGAAATCATGCTGCCAGTATGATTTTCTCTGTTCAGATCCGGAAGAAAGTTTCCCATAGGGCTTAATAGAGGTCTCCAGGACCTCCCTCATTCGTGAGCTGGGAGTACCCCATGGTAGCCTCTGCTCTGCTGCTGTCACGCTGGCTGCGATGAGTATTGCTATACTGGTTTGGGAAGTGCTTGTGTCCTAATGTGAGTTGGAAGGGTAGCTGGGTAGGTTGCAAAGGTGAAGAACTGAAGGCTAATTTATCGGGGGGTTGTGTGTGACAAATGTGATGGGGCTGTGCAGCCTTTTCATTGTCATTACATTGTTTGGAGTAAACATTTTCATATATTTCATGCTTTGGCTATAAAAATGAAAGTAAAAGGTATATCCTGTGAACAGTGGAAATCAGGGAAGAATGCTGTGCCCCAGACTCCTCCCTCCAAGTCATTACTTTCCCTAAATACCCTGTGGCCACAATACGAAAGTCCTCTCCTCCATCCCATCATCCCTTGCCTTCAGTAGCTAAACTGTCTGACTCCTCACAGGTTCTTCATCTATGTAGTTGACCAGGACACACCATGTATTATAGCTGGCAGAAAGCTATTTGTCTGTTGATTTGATATCCTCAAGTTGCCACTTAGATTTCTTAAAGGATAAACTATCTATCCACTGGTGGGAATTTGGGATCCTTTCTGCTCTGCACAGGCACCAGCTTTTTCACAGAACTTGCAGGAGTTTAGCATCTTGAAGCCTTGTCTTATCAGTCAAATGTGGTTGAGATTGCTCATCAGGCTCAAACTGACACAGCAACATCAGTCTTGATCCCCAAGGGAACCTGGCTAAAATGTATCATGTAAGAAGCATATATTATTTATTTGCATTAGTGATTTTGATAGGAAAACTTATTTTTGAAAGATAAAGTTGGTTTGGGAATGGAGAAGAGATATTTTATTTTGTTTTAGAGTGTAATAAAAATTTCTCCATCTTATAACTCTCCCAATTGCCTTTTATGAACCTCCTGGGGGCTGTGGTCCACTGTTTGAAAAACACTAAGGTACCAGAATAGTTAGATACAAAAGGAAATGCATGAAGTTATCCAGGGAATTTGAGGATGAATTCCATTTCATTGGATATAAAAAAATGTATGGGAGGGAAAAATGGAGGGGAGAAAGAAACTGAAAGAGAATGTAAATGAGGAGAGTACTACCTATTGAAATGTGAGGAGCTGAGAACTTGAATGCTGTTGGGAAAGAGAAATGGGAGTGGGGTTTGAAAGCAGATGGTGTTGGTGTAGCTCTACTTTCTTGCACCTGAAGGGGCTTCACATAGGGCATGGCTGCTGCTGAGTTCTTTCCAAAATTCCTTCTAAAAGTTTGATGAAGAAAATTCTTATATGGGAAAACGAAGCCAGGAAGAGGAGAAATGTGTGAATATTACCAGCAGTAGAAGTCACAGAATAGAAGAAGGCTAGATTTCAAATATTAAGGTGATTTTACCTTTTGAGAAGTGAACCTTTTTAGCACAGTGGTATAAACAGCATTAGCTTTGATCTTGCAAACACAAAGACAGCAAACATATCAGAACAGAAAATCTGTGGTGTGATCAGACAGTGTGGACTCAATATTTGAAAACTAACAAGATCTAGCTGTGTGGAATGGCAGGGTCACAGTAGCGAGGCATCACAAAGGAAAAAATAAAAACATTTCTGCTCAGAAATGGTGAAATGAAAACAAGAAATGAACAAGCCTGAGAAGTCTGCAGAATTTGATAACATTGGTCGCTATCAGCAGTGTTAAAAATGCAGTGGCAGCATGACAGAATGAATAGCTGGAATATGCATTGCTGCGTGGAACAGTGTGCAAATCCAAATTACTAAGAGAGAATTACAGCTAGAATTCTTAAGAAGGGAAATATAATAGACTTCAGAATCTGTCTATTCTAAGAAAGATATTATCCGTCTTCACGCTGGCATTCGGAGGTGCAGAAGGCTT
This sequence comes from Psilopsiagon aurifrons, assembly GCA_025447955.1. Lineage (NCBI taxonomy): Eukaryota > Metazoa > Chordata > Aves > Psittaciformes > Psittacidae > Psilopsiagon > Psilopsiagon aurifrons. The sequence continues at coordinate 33,910 of JAOEHY010005559.1, read as the reverse complement.
GAAACAAGCTGGCCTTGGAATGAGAAGGTCATATGTACCAGGGGAAAAGGTTCCTTTATTTTCTTCTTGAGAAGACAGATGCAAATTTATGAATTTCATTGATTTTAAAAGGTGGCTGATGGCCTCTGTGGAGAGCCTCTTTGACACAAGCACATCATGTGCTATTTCAGAGAATATTATTCAATCAAGTAATTGAGACTGCATCAGGAGAAGAGAGCTGCTGAATAAATGGTTTGAAATAAATTATTACAAACAGTTGATGAGTTGTCACACATTCCACTTATTTGTCTGGTTATCTTTCAGATAGGAAAAATTTATAGAGAAGAAAGCTAGACATGCTCTACTTGCAAGGTCACAGACAAATATTCTGAGTTGAGAGATTTAGAAAATGCTAGTTGTGAAACCTTGACAGGTTCTTTTGTTTACTGCTAAAAGTCATGCACCTTACTTGTAGAAGTTCATTGAATAAGGTGAGTGATCTCATGTGATTAACGTAGCCAGAATGTGGCTGGTACTGCCATGCTAGACTGTTCCTCTGCAACCTCCACCCTACAGTACTTTATTTGTCATGATGAACTTTATGTGCAGCTGAAGTGTGAGTAAAATAGGGCAAGGTCTCTTAAGATCAGGGAAGATTTTAGCAGGAAGGAGAGGAGGGCTGGCTATAAGCAGTGTATTTTCCTCCTGTCTGACCTCCTGCCTCTTCCTCTGCAATAGCAGACTTCTGGAGTGGGTGCAGGAAAGCAAATGCTCCTCTACAATTTGTAACATAGAGTCTCTTGATGTGGGCAAGAGGAGTCTTGGAGAGGGTTGTTTTGCAATAGCCCAGATCATAGAATCATAGGATTGTTTGGGTTGGAAAGGACCTTAAGATCCTCTAGTTCCATCCCCTAGATGGAACTCACATTAGACCATGTCGCCCAAGGCTCTGTCCAACCTGGCCTTGAGCACCGCCAGGGGTGGGTCAGTCATAGCTTCCCTGGGCAACCCATTCCAGTGCCTCACCACCCTTACAGTAAAGAATTTCTTCCTTGTATCTAACCTGAACTTCCCCCGTTGAAGTCTGAACCCATTGCCCCTTGTCCTATGATTACAGTCGCTAAGGAATTGGCCCTCTCTGGCATCTTTGTAGGCCCCCTTCAGATACTGGAAGGCTGCGATGAGGTCTCCACGCAGCCTTCTCTTCTCCAGGTTGAACAGCCCCAACTTTCTCATCCTACCTTCATATGGGAGGTGCTCCAGTCCCCTGATCATCCTCGTGGTGTCCTCTGTACTTGCTCATGACCTTCTCATGTTAAGAGCACCAGAACTGCACA
>JAOEHY010005559.1:4405-22645 GCA_025447955.1 Psilopsiagon aurifrons | reverse complement strand
CCCCCCCCACCCCCCCCCCCCCCCCCCCCCCCCCCCCCCCCCCCCCCCCCCCCCCCAGACTGGTGGGAATAAGGAAGGTGTGATAAGGGAAGAGCACTTCATATTCATCTTTCTTCTAAGTGTCTGATACTGTCTGCTGTTGAGAATGTCACTCCAGGTTAGATGAACCTTTTGTGCCACCAAATGTATTTGTTGTTGCCTATTAATTGCTCCTTTGCAGGAAGGTTTAACAGAGATTGTTTGTTCTTTCTGTGAGCCATGGCATATTCCAGCATGAAGTGCCAGTCAGAGGATTGCCTGACCATTAGCATCCTGGTTTGAATCTTAAAAGTGTTTCAGGAGACTTTTTCTCTTCATAAAATAAATTCACACATCTACAGACTTTAAGGCTGAACAGGTCCATTAGTCAGCTTTACCTGGATAACACACACCACAGAGTTCTACCCTGCTCTTGCTGTGCAGAGCCCAAGTATGCTAATATTTGTTCCTTTACTCTGCTAGAAACTGTATTGAGATGCAGTGAGTGTTTGCTGCCAGAATCAGGATCATTTTTTTCCCTTCCCAGGAGATGGCTACTGAGTTTATCTTCTCCAGATACCCTATGATTTAAAAAATACAGTTGTGGCTGATTTAGTAAATGGTTTGTGCATAATGTCTGTGAATGAAAAAGTATCCTAAAGTAGGAGCAGTATCTAACAGTATGTAGTTAGCATTTATATAGTGGCTTTCAACCAACTATTTCAGAATATTTTGTGCAGAAGGATTGGCATGATTATCGCTTTCCCAGTTTTTTCAGTCTCAGCAACTGAGGACAAAACACTTTGCTGTCTGCCCATTCTTGCGTTGTGCATCGGTAACAGAGCCCGGAATAGAATCTGGCCACTTCTTCTGCTCTGTTGTCGTCTGGGTCTAATCAAACTTGTACAATTCAGACACAACCTTTTATAGGGCCAGTGGTTCTGCAAGTGATTGAGCTTGAAAGGACTGGAGGACCATAGCTTCAGTGGCTCAACTGCCGTGGCACATAAGCACTTCTGAAATGCAGCTGAGTCAGCTAACCATGAGTCGTCATGAGTTAAGACGCTCTCAAATCAAAAGTCTGCATAAAAGCCCCAATATCACAAAACCCAACTACCTTTTGTAAGGACTGATTGCCATTTAGAATCATACCCTTTCACATTTGCATTTCTAGAGTTTGCTCTACAACTCCGAAGTTTGACTTGACATTCTTGTGTTCTCATAGTTCTCCAATGACTGTCTCTTTGATAAATCACAACATATCTGAGATATTTGGTGAAATACTGAGCTGAGCAATACTGGAGACAAAATAACAGAGACTAGAAACTGCAGGCTGAGCATCAGTGGCAAACAATTCTGAAGGTGCTTTTCTAGGAAGGAAGAATGGGTTTTAACCTAGGTAGGAAAACTGGTTAGTGAGACAAAAATGTGGAAATCTAGGTGAGATGGTAGGGCTGGATGATGATCCTATTTGAAAAAAAGGTTTTATGTGGAGGACAGAAAAATGGCAGAAAGGGTAAATGCGTCTATGGTAGAATTCATGACAGTTATGTGCTAGCATGGAGAGGAGTGTTAGAAAGTGGAAGAACCCCTGCCCAAGAGAGATAAAATAGGCTATGCAATGATTGTAAAAGCAAAGTTTAGTACAAAAAAATCAACTTCTGTGGGCTTTTAAAATCTTAATTGTGTAATTTCTAGTAAGCTTCAAGGCTTACATCCTTATAATGAAATTCCTCTAAGCAGGAATTTTAAGGAAAAAAAAGAAAAGGCAGAATGAGATTTTGAGTTTCCAAAAATAGTTTGCTGAGAGTAAAGGTTTTTTTCTCCTCCTGATTGCAAGAGAAAGCACTCTGCAGTGTTTTATTGAAGAACAAGAGTTATCGAGTAAAAGAATAATTGATAAGTGATTTTTCTCCCTTTCTATTCTTTAAGCTGGATTGTGTTGTGTTGTGTAGATGAAATATTCACGATGGCACTGACCCCTTTCTTGTGCAATTTGTCCAGTGTTTACTTATAGATGTTCAGAAGTAGTGGAGCAGAAAATCCCTTGCTACAGCCAGCATTTGCTGGGGATTACTCTTCACACTGGTATATGTTGAAGGAGATTCACTGGATGAAGTGATGAAATGGCTGTGTGGCTTCCAAACTAGAAATCTTTTGTGCGTGTGATCCAGGATCTGGCCAAACACCCTGACCAAGGCTGTGTTCTATTTTTATGAAAGCGGTGAAGATACAGAAGATGTTGAATGTTGAATGGTTCTTTTAAACATGCATATTTGAGCTTCTGATTAATGACAGAAGCAAAGACAGTGCTGCCTCTTTGCTTTTTGGTTCCTATGAAGGATACATTTGGGGTTGACTGGGGTTCCCCATTTCCTGAAGTAATGCTGAGTATTTGCTGGTGCATTGCATTTGACAGTGCTGATTTTGCTGCATTGCCGTTGTGAGGGGCATTCCTAAGCATGGGGCAGTTAATTGGACTTTCAAAATAAGTATATGTAGAAATACATGTGTTTTGTAGAGTGACCAAGGGATTTGTGTTCTCTCTTTTGATAAATGGCCAGTTTTCCTATAACTCAGCCTTGGGAGCTCGTTAGAGTAGTGACTTCTCCTGGTTTCTGAGAAGCACATACTTGGTTTTGTGTACTCACAGTCATACTTCAAGGGAAACTGCAACCAGAACACTTAATTACTTACTAACTTCTCCTGCCTTCATAGCCTGTCTCTATTACTGTATTGTCACCTTTTGCTCGTTACAGACAGCTGACAGTGGCAGACAGCATAGCAGGGGCAACCTGCAGCATGAGTGAGCCCCTTGCCTGCTCTGTTCTGTGTGGGGTGTGCTGCAATGGCCGCCTCGCTCCAGCACTGGTGTTCTGGGATCTGGAAATGACCCAGCATTACCCCTTCCAGCCTAAGCAGCTGTGTCAGAAAGGCAGCGAGGACAGCATCTCATATCCTGCTTCCTCCCTGAACTTCTTGTGTTCCCTCACGCCATTTTTATTCCTCTGTACAAGCCTTCTCAAAAAGTCTTTCCTATCTTGATTCTGTTCTGCCAATTGGTCAAAAGGATCTGTGGCTGAATTAGCACTAGTTACAGGAACTTACTGCCTGTTAGGGTAAAGAATGTTTCCTGAGAAGGGTACCCTGTTGGTGATGGTGGAGGTCAGGGAAGCTTTCAGTCATAGGCTTGCATCTGCCCTGCACTCCTCCTGGGACTGTAGGCAAGTAATGTTCTGAATTTTACTTCTTACAGTCAGCCAATGAGCAGGTGGTGTTAACTGTCAAACTCTCCTCTATGACAGGTAGTGGGTAGGTTGTTGAGATAACCTGGATGAAGCAAAAATACACGTGGTATCAAACATGCAAATAGGGTAGTAGGAGCATGTGCATGGAGGAAATGCAGGCCTGTGATGTTGTTGGTTGCATGGTGGAGCAGTTCCTAGGCAATCTCAGGGTAAGTACATAAAGCATGGTGCTGTGTGAACACAACTGTACTGTTCCTTTCGTGGTTATACCCGTGGTGTGCAGAAGGCATCCAGTTGGGTTCTGAGACCTGTTGTGCTGAGCTCTGTCCAGAAGGAGGTGCAGAGAGACCACTATGTCCCCAAAAGTTCCATGTTCAGATCAGGCAAGGCAGGAGGGGAAGCAGTGGCAGAGGGAGTGGAGATGACTTAAGCACAGTGCCCCAGAGAGCCAGGAGCACAGTCTCCATCTCCTGACCTGTGTTCCTGCCCCAGCCACTAAACACCATTGGATGAAAGCGGTCTTGGGAGGGCTCTTTGGGCTCATCTCCATGGACTGAGCTGAGGTGTTTGTAAAGAATGTTGTACCAAACTTTGCTGAGAGGTATTAGTGGTAATAACATACCATCTTGCTCTGCAGTCCTCATTTCTAGTTGCTTGGTCTCTTTCTCTGTGTAACTATAGCACAGCTTGTCTCTGTGTCTGCTCTATCTCTGTTCCACTATACTCACACCTGCTAAAAGTTCTTATACTGAATAGCTGCCATAAATGTACAGTATCAGCTTTCCTAACCTGGTTAGCTCAGAATTTTTTTCGTTATTTGATTATTACAATATCAAAAGGTCTCAGTGCCTTTACAGAGCGATGACTAGAGAATATATTTGTGTGAAAAGGATCTCTTTTTTAGTTAGGAAGCAATTCTAAAAATGCTTGAAAAATCCTTAATGGTATTTATTCTACTCATCTGACCTAAAAATAGCAAAAGCAATTTGAGTAGGAATGAAGAATCACTTGCAAGTAGAGTTTCAGCTCTCAGTGGAAGGCAACCTACTCTCAGAGCAAACAGTGAGGTGAAAGATTTCCTAGTTTAGAATCACAGTTTTGATACTTTGCAGAAGTACTTGTTGTGGCTTTGAGCACATCAAACAGTTTCTCCTTTAATACACCTGTGCAAATTACTTACTACCTAGGACATTGTAAGCGTCCATGAGCTGAGCTTCTTAACCCCAGAGAGGGGCAGCTCTGCTTCTGCTTAATGAGGAAGAAACTGAGCTTCAGAGAAACTTACACCAACAGTTTAGACTCAGGAGGTAAGTGAAGATGCTGGTTTTCTGAGACTGGGTCAGGGTTGCCTGGGAAAGATCCTACATGACCAGATTGGTAGCCTGTAGCTCTAGTCTCTTAATAACCATATTACCTCATGCGATGACTGCCAAATATTCCTCTAAATGGAGCTTCATGCAGAGTTATAACTGCTTGTACCTGGGAAGATTGACGCTGTATTAGCTAGAACACAGCCAGTGACTCTGACATGAAAATACGGCCTAGATTAACCAAAAATTCAGTGCTGTGTTTTCATTGAGGTATTATTTAGTATTGTATGGCCTTTCCATCATTTTCTTTCCATGACTTATAAATGGAGATGAATCAAGGTTTGTCTAAGGTCACAGTGCTGTGGTGCAGCTGATCTTGCAGTAAAACTGTGTAATGAAAAGCCCGTTACCATAAAATCTCTCAATGGCAGTTCTCTCATGTAGGCAGGGAGGTGGGAAGACCCCTGTGTAGTAAATCTGATGCAGGGAAGCTAAAAAAACAGCACAGTGTTTATCTGCAATGCCAGAAGGATCATACCTTAGCTCAGTGTAAGAGCCTGGAGAACAGTTCAAGACTGTAGAAAAAAGAAGTTTTTATGTTGCTAAGACATTGGGCACTGCTCTTCTAGCTGGTCTGTCTGTTAAGAATCTAGTCCAGAAAGTGAAGTGCCTTTTCTTTCATCTGGAAATTCCATCTTCATTGATTTTCACAAGCAATAATAACAAAGGGGACAGCTTTGAACACCTGCTCTGGCCTTCTGCTTAATGTGGCCCACAGGGCTTCTGTGAATTAATTCAGGTTTGAATTAAAGTAAATAAATAGACCCGGGGCCCTGGATTCTCCAGCCAGTACATCCGTTTCCTAACAAACACATATTTCAAAACTTCATTGTACTAGTTCTACTGCAGTTAATACCTCTTTTCCAGTTCCTTTCTAGTTTGGATCTGGATTGGAAAATACCATTGAATGTGTGGTTTCTCCATTACTACCACAGGCTTTGCATAAGCAGGAAGGTGTAAGGAAGGACTTGCTGCGGAAACACTGGACGATTGAGCAGGGGAGGATGAATCTAGTTTGCTTTGCTTCATGTAGCTTAGAAGGTATGAGGGAGCAAAGACACCCTGCACAACACCCTGGGAGCAAAGGACTCTGAGAATACAGAAGGCGGGCATGCTTACGGTGAGGTGAGCTGGAACTGGAAATGAAGAAGGAAGCTGCATAAGTAGCTTGTCAGTTTAAGATTAGTCAACAGATGAAATGTGCTAGGGAGAAGATGCTCTGTGGTACAGCAACTGTTGGGCTTCAGAAAACCCAAAGCTCATGGACATCAGAACCTACCTGCAGCTTCTGCCCTCTTGCTTTGTAAGAGGCATGAGCCAGCAGCAGCTGGACTGTCTGCAGAGTCAGAGGTCTGTTTCCCATTTCTGCTCTTTCTCATCCCTTCTTCTCAGGGGAACATGATTCAGCAGCCCTTCAGGGGCAGGCTGCACTCAAGCCTAAAGCATGAGGTCAGCATGCTTGGCTTGCCTTGGATGCTGAAAGCAGTATGTTTCTCTTGACAAGAAGCAGAAGGGATCAGACGGCATAAAAGTCAGTGTAGTCTGGTTACTTTGTGAAATAACTGTCTAGGGTAAGCATCTCAACATTGGATTGTTGTTTGCAGTAGGAACATACTTCCATTGCTATATATGGGATAGCTTTTTCCGGTGATGTGTGCTTCACAGCAGGACTGGGGAATGCAAACCAAAATTTTCCTAGATGAAAGGGTGCTGGGAGCTCCTGTCATGTGGTATCAGTCATAATCAGCTTTTTTCCTCTTACAGTTCAAGATAACCCGAACATGCAGCCTTTCTCTGCTCCCTGTTCAGCTGCCAGGATTATCCAGTCATCACCCTGATACCGAACTACTCTCTCATCCTGCCCATCATGTTTGATTCACCCTGCTTTCAGTGATGATGATCCATGTCCTCATTCCTCTCTCTGCCATGGTCAGTGAGCTGCCTGGCTGTCAGGTCTATCCAGCTGAGATGCCAGAGAAGTCCAACATTAATCACTTGTATTTTATAAGAATACCTTAACTGTTCAGTGAGTGAGTGAGAGTTTTTCTGCAGGTAGCAGCATTTCAAAGTGTTGCATCAAATGCTGGCTCCTAAGAAAGACTTAATTTCCAGAGTAAAAATTGATTGTTTTTCTTGACTCCATTTCCAATATATTAATTTCCTGCAGATCCCTAAAGTGATGAAAGGTCATGCAAAAAAAGGCCACAAAATATTTACATTAGGGCATGCATATTATTTTCTTCCTGCTAAATTTTAGAAGCCTGTCTAGAGAAAAAGATGACTTTATTTAAAACTCCAAGGAGGCTCATGGCTACCCAGCAGTGGGTAACGGAGCACTTGCAAATGGCGCTGACAGCTTAAGGCAGATTGCTGGGAATTAGCAGTGTTGTGACAGAGCATGTCTAACCTCTCAACTGACTATGCTCTCCAGTCTCCAGCCCTGCTAATTACTGTGTAGCACAACTAAATAAATAATGCATGCTGCATTTCTCTGAACTTTCCAATAGGTGAGTGTTACAGTCATACAGACCTTCCCATTAGTGGTGCTCTGTAGTGTCCTATCTACTTGAGCAGACAATTTGTTAAGGCATCAGTCCTGCTGTTTGGTGAGAGGCTCAGTAAGAGGTGATACTTTTCGTCTTTTCTGCGTTTCCTGGATGCTTGCTAGTAATGGTGTGTCTCACATCCCTAATCCATAATGATACAGCTGGGAACATGTTGATTTACATGAATCACTCGCTTTCTGGCTTTGACCACTATCAGTTCACATTGTAAAAGGTTTGTGATTGCCTTATCCAATGATGAGCAGCAATAAGGAGGCATTTCCAGTGTTCTGTTTATAGGATTTAGTGACAAGATTGGTTCAGAAGTAACGTATGCAAAGGCATTTCCAAATCCATCAGAGGAAACATCTTGGGAAAAATTGTTTTTTCTCGGCTAACCTCACGTGTAATTCCAAGGTAATCCATATAGCTGATGGGAAATTTTAACAAAAAGAGTTTTCACTACAAAATGCTGGTTTGCAATAAGCAAAGCCATGTGTAGCACTCTGCCAGTTCCAGCAAAACTGAAAGTAATGGGAAAGGCATCTCCTGTCTAGGGCGGAAATTACAGAGGGGAATACTCAGGAATAGCCCATTATCTGAGATGCCAAAAGCCCACTATCAAGTCTTTCCCATGAATCAGAAAGCCTAGATACCTGAACCTGCAAAAGTCCTCCCTGCTGGGGAGAATGCCCGTGCAGGCACTCTGTTGGCTGTCCCAGGATCTCTCTCATTTACGGAAAACTTCAGAAAGGTTTTGGTTATATCACCATGAGGAGTAGGCATCACTTTGGTTTTGCAGAGAAGCCGTTCCTTCTCCAGGGTAACAGCACACGGACAAGACCACCCTGCAGTGCCAAATGCCAGTGTAAACTATTGTTTCCCTCTTGGCCTGCAAAACAAAGTCACTGGTGTTAGCACAAAGGGGTATCTAAGGTGTCATTTGCTGCTGGGTATCTGAGCCCAGGGTAATGAGACAGGTTCCTGGGCAGACCTCTGTCCCTGGCTGTGCTCCCTCTGGCTGTGCCCTGCCCCTGCATTGCAGGCAGGGAGCAATCCTGCCTGTCACTCAATAGGAAATTGGGAAAGGAGGAGGCATTTTCTTGCATTTCTGATGTGCAGCTTGAAAGATCCAGGTTTTAAAGCTGTTGTTGTGTTTGCCCCTTATGGAGGGAATAAATAGGCCAAATAAATAAATGGAAAAGGCCAAAAGCATTTTGTCAATGGGTATTCCTTAATTGTGTTTGGATCCTTTTCCCTCCTGCCTTCTAATATACAGGAAACGCTTTAGTACCAGTTTTCATTAACAGTCCTGTGGATACAAGTCCTGAAGTTCTTAATGCAGTTCATAAATTCAGCTGACTAACAAACAACCTGTTGGGTTGCACCCTGCAAACCTGTTGAGGTTTAACATAAGGCAGTGTTATGAAACCCAACCTGCTGATTCATTTCTTCTGTTTCAGTAATGCCAACAGTATGCTAGGTATTGTATGGGCAGTACCTACCCCAGATGGTTTACTTTCTTAAGGCGACAGTTAAGGGAGAGGGATAGAATATATTTTCAAGGGTGTCTCTTTTAAAAATATTTGAATTGTTTCTTACTTCATGATCATTGTTTGACTGTTTCTTGTATATATCAGTGTAGAAATGAGTCTAAGGGGGTGGGAGAAGTAAAAGAGAGGTGGTTGTACCCTTGCAGAACAGGCAGATAATCTGCTGTGTGACCAAAGGATGGGGCCCTAATCACAAACATTATGGACTGGATTATTTTGAGCTTTCCATAAAAACATGTGTCAGCAGATCTCTTAGCCATTTGTATTGATCTAAGAAGGCAAAATAGCAGTAGCCATGCTGCAGAAATGAATCACAGAAGTTTGCTTTTTCAATTTGCTTTGCTGTGGCTGATCCAGACCCAACCATCTATCTGTGGGCCTCCGTATGCAGGGTGGGATTTTGCAAGTTAGGCAAGTGCATAAAGTCTGTCCTCTGGGATGCCTGGGCAAACTGGTGATTTCCTTTTTGCCTGTCTTATTCAATGTTTATGAAGGGAAATAGTGCCTGTAGTGAAAAGCCATGAGATCCAACTTGATCAGTTGGATTCATCTTCTCTACCAGTGTGTAAAGAAACCTAAAACCAGCCATTCTGGTGAGCATAACCATTGTGAGTCCTTGCTTTGTGAGGAAAGCATCGCATTGAAGAGAAAACCACATCAGTTGCAAAATTGCTAATACTTAACCGGCGTCAGCTTTCCAGTGTCCTCCATTCACTCTTGGCCGGAGCCTATTGCAAAACTTTGACTGTTGGGTTGAAATCTGTGACCAGTTTTGGATCTGGCTGACTTGGAGACTATATCTGCCGTTAGCCTGCACTGTGTCTGCTGCAGTGGGTTGTTGAGAGCACACAGATGAAGCGATCTTGTCCCTACTTTGTTCATGAGCTGCTGCTGACTTGATGAGGAGCGTTGCCACCCCAGCCTCTCATGCTCTTTTCTTTCTTCTCCGGACTGTGGGTCCATTTGCTGTTGAGGCTAAGCAACATGTAAGTCTATGAGACCAAAGTCTGAACAGGGACTTTTGAATGTCACATGTGTGACCGTCAAAAACTCAAATGTGCCAAATAATGTATGTATTTCTGTTGTAAATGCTACAACTTTGTGCTTCCCTGCTTGTAACTGTTCTCTTTTTAATTATTTGAATCTTTTTATATCTAAACAATTTGAATCTAATTCTGTGGCAAGATGGTGTAGGGTAATGATGGGCATTTATGAGTTTCTTTGTTGAGCTGCAGAAAGTGTTTTAAAAGCCTTGTAGCTTTATTTTTCTCTTGGAATGTCATGCTACTTACTAACTAACATCTTCATCAAGGCTTGCTTATGAAAGGACAATGCAACTTCCTGTGCTCATTGACAATCTTTGGAGCTTATTTCACTCCCTGCTTTTTTCCGGAGACTATATTTGAAGTAGGTAAGATCGCTGAAACCATGGTGAGATGTGAGAAGCTCCAGCTAAATTAGATGGCTGAAATAACAGTGATTGCTTGTAACTTGATTACTCTTTTTCTCTCTTTGCAGGCAGATGGGAGAAAAAGTCTGTACAGCAGTTATTTACATGATTGCCTACTTTATCCCTTGACCTGAGAACCTGAGTAGTGGTAGGTAGCATAAGCTCTAGTCAGGCACTGAGAGGCCAAAGTGAACAAGAGTTCTCTTTGTTTAACCCTTCTGTACTGCTTTTGCTGAATACGGCTAATTACTGTCACTTCCATACAGTGGCATTTTTAAGTCAAATAGTGGTTACAGGGGACATTTTAATCTATCCGTCATTCTTTGTGTGAAAGATCTGTATTTAATAGTTGATTTTGTTAACAACTCAAATGTGACTGATGAGTTTTCTGTGTATTGTGTCAGTCTTTGTGGCAAATAAACCTTTTTGCAAACACTGAAGAGCTCAGAAGGTACATGTGGAGTATGTTTATTACTCATCTGAATTCATCTCTTCTCCACCTGTAAATGGTGGAGGATGGGAGTCTTAGAATTGAAACCAGAAGTATTTAGTGAGGTACGTTTGAGATGGCAGCAACATTCTGGATTTAAAAAAAAAGATACAGACGCAGAAAAAGCAAGGAAGAAAACTTGGAGCAGACTGGGATCAAGGAAGCTGGAAGGGAATTGGGCAGGAGATCTCTATTTTCCAGAAATCTAGGACAGGTGATGAAATTGCTTTTATAAACAAGTGTGTTTGATTTCATGCCTAATGCATATACAGAGCTAGGAATTATGGAAGCAGGCTGAGTCACATCAGCCATAGCATCGCTGAGCTGCTGCTCAAAGATGCTGATGCCTACAGAGACTGAATCAGTGAAAGAAGGAGCCTGCTAGTCAGGAGGGAGCCCACCTGAGGACAGCCACAGGGGAAGAAGTGCACACTGATAAACATGCCTTTGGGGGTGTTCCAGGTTGACTGTAATGCACACCACATCTGCATGTCAGAGTAAAGGATTACTTGCCTTTCAGCTACAGGCAAGTAATCCAGTGGTAGTTATCTTGCCCAGAAAGGTTTTTCTATAAAAACCAGGATTTGTTTTTCTAACCACAGCTGAGAAGCCAAAAGGCAGGCTGGTTACTGCTTTTTTTTTATGCCACAGAGCTAGTGATTTGTTGACTGCCTTAAAATAAGTTATGTAATAAAAGTAGCCACAGTTTAATTACTTGCTGCTTTTGAGGTATATGATGGGATCTAATGTTGGAAAGGAAAAGACTTATTCTCATACTTCATCACAATCCATAAAACTGCAACCATAATTTCTGCTGCTAGGGCCAAATGACTTTCTGCTGCTGGAGTGAGATAATTATGTACAATTCATGATGTACTTAGATAATTTTATATCAAAACTATACACACAGACATGCTTGGGTATAAGACAAGAAAAAGAGCTGACGGGTCTTTTGGATAATAACCTCCCTTTACTTTAAATCTCAACACGATTCTGAAAGTCCTGGAGCAAGTAAGTGTTAGTCACATGGGAGGGATACATATTTATATAAATCATAATCTTTGTCAGTTCAGGTAAAGGTAAGTATCTTTGATGTCATATCCAGGTTCTGTGTAACTATTTTTGGGTAACTTGTAGGAATGTGGAGGAATTTTGTTAGGTCAAATTTTCTGAAAGCACACAAAAGACCTTCAGACTTTACCATCTCTGGATGGACAAGCACTCCTTTGCTTGAGTAGAATATTTGGAAGCAGAAATTATGTCTCTTCCCATTAAAGCCCATGTTCTTTTGCTCATCAGAGTGGTCCATGAAGACATCATGCAGTTTACCACATTGCTGATTGCATTTATACAGTTGTCAAACACAATTTATTTCTAAAGATTTTGAAACACCGTGCAAACTGAGTACTTTCTTACTGACACTGTGAATCTTAAACCTGGAATAGCAGAATCCATACAATGAGTGAAGTGAGGATAGCCAGGATCAGCCACCCACCAGCAGCCACCAGTCATATCCATGGTCAGGAGGCAGCTCCAAGCTCAGGCAGAGAAGTCCACCAGTGAGGGTCAGCATGGCCCATGGCCAGGTGCTCCCATCCCTAGAGTATAGCCCAGCAAAGGCCAAGAGGAGAGGTCTGAGCCCAAACACAGCCGAGCTGCCTCAGCTTCTTGTCACAGCCACAGCTGAGCTGTTTTCACAGTCGTCATGCCCTGGATGACATCACCACACTGTGCCAGAGCAAACCATAGGCAGAGCAGTTAAACCCTTGGGAGGAGAGAGGCATCCAGAGCCTGTTGGGGCATGCTGGGCACCAACACATGGAAGATGGTGCCAGTGTGCATGTCCCTGTTCCAAGCACAACTGCAGCTTGCATCTAGGCTCCTCAGATAACTGTCCTGGCAGGTGACATCAAGTCTTGGAGCTTCCAGGATTGCTTTCCTCGCTCCAGACTTGTATCAGTGTGTGCCGTTCACCCCCACTGCAACAGAGCAGTAGCTCTTCACCTGCCTGGCCCTGGAGGCTGCCACTCCAGAGACATTCACGGGTGGAGAGGAGACTCCTGCCAGCCGCATCACCTGGATTGCTGTCTAAAATAAAGGGCAGTCAATATCTGTCACTGCTGCTGTTGTCCGTTGAGAAGACTTGTGTAACCTTCAAACTCTTCTGGTGTTTCTTTGAAAACTGTAATTGTTTCCAGAGTGCTCTGTGTGCTGGTTGTTATTCACACCAAATCACTGTTCAGAGAGGTTTTTTGTCGCTTCCCCTCTGGAGCACGTTTGCTGAAATTCATCTGAGCTGATGCCTATCTCAAGGTACATGCTGGTCAGGAAGATTAAACTGCTCAGTTTGTGGGTACATATTTCACAGTGCATTTGATCCTGATTGTGGATACAGTTTCCATCCTTTAAGTAAAAAGATCTAGCTATCGTGAGTAGGCGGAAGCTAGAACTGCTAACCCAGAAATTATATCCTCAGAAAATAACCTTGACTGAAAATGTGGCTGAAAATGTACCTTTAGGGAGCTGGAAAATTCAGTTGATGAGGACTTCTTTAAAGACCAGATATGCAGAACAGGCATTTTATTCATTTTGTTCCAGAGCACTGCAGTGGTAAAAGGTGAGGTGTCTCAAAAAATGAGCAGAGCAGCTCAGGGTTCATTAAAGAGCCAAGTGAATAACCGTGCATGATTCCTTCCCACTGCTTTTCTGAAATGCTCTCTATTAATTTGAATGGAATCCAGGAACAAGACCTGTGATGGGTGCTGAACACGGATGTGCCAGGGGAAGGACTGGATCAATGTTTTATATTTCTTTTCCCAAACAGGTGATCATAAGATATTTTGTTTAAGAATTCAATTTTTAAATATAAATAAAGCTAAATTGCCTTGACTTCTGACAAGTCTTGGGTTCACAAGGGGAAGATGCAGTGAGATTTGAATGCTGTAAAAACAACAGAACAAAAGTTCTACATACAGGATTGAGCTGGTCATTTTCTCCAGGCTGTTTTGGGATGCCTCACTGCTTCTCCATCTGAGCTCTCACTTTCTTGTTTCCTCATCACACATATCCCTGTCCAGAACAGCGCCCTTCTGCTCATCTAAGTCCCTGTGTACACCCTTGCAGATCAGCTCATCTGGGTTAGTCCTAACCAATCTCTGCACTCTGTCTGAAAGGCACAGGAGAATTTTGCCACTTTCTGCAGAGCGCAATCCAGATGTTATAATCAAGGCTCTTCCTTTAATTGCTTTCATTGTCCACTGAGCCTGGAAGGGTTATATCATGAACAGTTGCTGAACAGAGAGCAGAGAAATAGTTCAGAACTCAAGAGGTGGAATTAATGTGCTGACAGGTTCTGTCTGCCAGATGATTTCTTGCAGTGAGCCCAAACAGCCCAAAGTACCAAAACCTCTGTAGGTACTTTAGTTCCCTGCTTATTTCCCTTCCAGCTTCCAGAGAAGTGAAAGGTTCTTTTTCTCGGTCTGACTGTGTGGCCAGCAATATCTTGGTTGTCACACAGACTATGGTACTTAACTGTAAAAACAACCTAGCTAATACAGCTGTCGGTGGTCATGGAGACAAAGCACTGATTTCAGCTTGAGCCCTTGTCCTTTGCAAAACCCTCTTGCACTCATCATCTGTGTGCCTGTCATTTGGTTTATGTTATCAGAGGCTGTCCTGTCATGAAATTCCCTGTAGAAATCCCCAACTCTTCCGTGGTTTTAAAATGATGTCATTCACAGTGTTGTGAGAAGGGGAAGGTGTTGCACTTGTGTTTTTTGTATTTTCGTATGCAGACCTGAAATTGGAGCTCCTATAAATAGGAAGCATCTAACTGCTCTGACATCCATTCTTCCAGTCCCACTTCATCACCAGTGGATACATCAGCAACATTTCCCTTTCTGCAGATTACAGGATGAGAGAAGACAGTAATTTTTTTCCTACCTATGCTTGATCCTTTGGGAAATCAGGTTTTGGTTTCCTATCTAGGGCAGTGTTTGCAATCTATCACTTCAACGAGGCTATCTTGACATGACTTTGCTTTCTTGTGCCTATGTGAGGCTGCACAGAGTGGTACGGTTTTTCCAACTATGTAGCAAATTACCCCTCAGGTCTGGAGAATCTGTTGGAGGTGTTATTGGGGTGGGTGCTCAGTCGTGATCAGAAACTACCTCCTCTACAGGCCAAGCTGCAAACAGCCTATTACTGTCACCACTGCTGGGCGTTTGTTGCAGGTTGTACAATGGTTTTCGTCCATGGAATTACTCTTTTGCTGTAATCAGTTGCCATCCACTTCAACTCAGCATGTACTTGTGCCATTATTTTTCCATATTGTTGCTAGTTGCCAAACTAAGCTGTGACAGAGACAATCACAGGAGTCTTTGTAACACTGAAAGGGGCCAGTTTTAGCTGGAAGAGTGGGCTAACAAGAACCTTATGAAGTTCAACAGGACAGTGTAAGGTCTTGCATGTGGGTAAACTCAATCCAGTTGTGCAGTACAGGATGGGATCTACTCGGCTTGGGAGCATCTCTGTGGAAAGGGAACTGAGGGTCCCGGCTGACAACAACAAACTCAATGTGAATGGTATGTTGCTGCAGCAAAGAAAGCCAACGATAAGTATTATATGGGGGGCAGGGTTTTTTCCCTTGAATTAAGAATTATTTGCTGACATCCAGTTGTGTGTAGTTTGTTTCATCTGACCCACATCTCTCCTTTGTTTTTTCTCTTTTTTAATTACAATACAAAATAACTATCTAGCCAATTCTCACATATCTTTTTTGGTGCCCTATCTTCCTCCATTTAACCACCTGCTTCCTGAACAGAATGGGAACTTTGGCCAAAACCAAGTCTCTTCTTATTTTTCTATCTATTTTTCCACATTGCAGGCATTAGCTAAATGAGTTCCTATAATTTTTCTACTAGAGCCCAATTCCCTCTGGCTTAGAAAGGCACTTTTAGCTTCTTTTTTCATCTACTAAATATAATGAATCTTTCTTTACCTTCATACATATTAAACGCAAAGCTGTGCTTAGAGGGCTTGTGGCAGTTGGTTTTTCTCACCAGTGCTGCCTTCCTGTTACAGAATGCTATTACAAGGAAATACTGAATGTCCTCTTGGAGGCCTCTATTTCCTGATACTCACTAGCAAGTCCAAGCACAGCTGGTAAAGTACATGCTGATTCACTGGCACTTCATCCTGTGCATTCTCAATGGTACTGGGCAAGTTTTCTGCATCCTTTAGCCTCCTTAGTTCTCCCTAAACAGTTCGGCTTTAGAGCTCTTTCCCCTGTACTTAAAACTGTCTGGCTGGACCCTGTTCATCGCACATGGGAAAGCTAGCTCCGACTCACAAAACTAGCTCCATGACAGGATCGCAATCTGCATCATACAGTCACTTCCTAAAGCTTCCAGTACCTAAAGGTGACCTACAGGAAAGCTGGAGAGGGGTTTTTTACATGGACAGGACAAGGGCAAAAGGCTTTAAACTGAAAGAGGGGAGATGTAGATAGAAAGAAACTCTTTACGCTGTGGGTGCTGAGGCACTGGAACAAGCTGCCGAGAGCTGCTCTGGCTGCCCCATCCCTCGCAGTGTTCAAGGCCAGGTTGGACAGAGCCTTGAGCAGCCTGCCCTAGTGGAAGGTGTCGCTGCCCGTAGCAGGGGGTTAGAACTGGATGATTTACATTGTCCCTTTCAACCCAAACCATTCTATGATTCTAAGTGGGTGGACAGATTTATTTTAAAATGCAGAGAAAAAGTCAGTTGTATGTCAGGATATAAATGAGAAGGTTTGAATATAAATAAGGTGGCACAGTAAATGACAAGGGGCAAGAAGAAGAAGGTTTTTGCCAACAAAAGTAACAAGTTTTGTTCTCTTAGTGTGTAGACTTGAGGGACTTAAAGAACAAAAATGTAAATGGAATTTAGTGATGGGTACACCATGCATTTTGCTCCGCCTGATGTAAAACCAGAGGTACAGAGCTGAAATTAGAAAAGTTGCATTAACTCAAAGGTGACAAATCGAAAGACAGGCTCTGTACAAACAGTCTGGATTCATCATGGCAGCTGAAGTGTTCATACTAGACAAGGATACTTGTGATGGCAGTGGAAGCAGTTCAGAACAGGCTGTTTTAGCCAAGGAGGAGATATTTTATCTAAACATTGTCATACATTTTCTGTCTTACAGTATTGGCTGTAGGCATTCCAGTATGAGTCAGTAAGTGACTGCCATGGCTAAGTTCATTAATACAGAGATCTGGAACATCTGTTTGCACATGCAAATTAGCACCCCTCGTGTTGGTCCTGCTGAGCTCCTTAGAAGTGTTCGTCTAAATCAGACGCTGGGAAAAGCACTTTGTTTTTTTCCCTTTACATGTAATTCACCTTGTAGGATGTTGTAGTTAAAAAATGCTTTTGTTTGAAATTCTTTGCCATCTTTTTTCTTTCAGATGCAATTCATATGGAAAGTGGTGGTGGAAGGGAAATGGTATCAGGCTTGACATGGCAGTGTCAAAGAGCCATCAGGTTATTTAATATCTTCAATGCTATTTTACCCCATAATGTGGCAAATACTGTATTTATGTATATTCAAGAACATTGTGCTTACAGCCAAAACTAAAAAAAGCCTAAAGAACTAAAGGTGTAACCTAGTGGAGCTTGTTGGCATTTCTAGTGGACCTTTCATTGTTGAAACTTTCTCAGAAGCAGGATGGTTTCTGATCAAAGCAAGGAGAAATAAAAAAAGGAGAAATAAAGAAAATAACCCTACATTTTGCTTTCTTTTCATCAAGTAGATCAATAAAATGCTTGGTTGAATGAATTTGCACTCCCTTTCCCTTTCCTTCCAAAAATTACAGAAAATAAGGCAAATTTTATTTTGATGGTCCTTAATTTTCCCTTAATCTCCAGAAGCCAGAAATGTTTGCAAACCATCCAGATCCATCTTGGACGAAAGGCTGCATGTTGTTTGAATTGGTGATAGGCCTATTCCAGGATACCTTTTATGTTTCTAGAGCACAAACATCTAAGAGGGAAGTAATAATATTATTTCATTGTATTATATGCATTTGTTGACTTTTTTGCAAGTCACGAGTGAAGAAAAAAATAGGAAATGCAGGATTTGTAATAGTGCTAAGCTTCTGAAGGTAGAATTTCTCAAGAGAAGGGTCCAAAGTAGTAACTGAAAGAAACTGCCTCATATGCTAGCTTTGATAATGCAGGAAGGAGGAAAAATCAGGTTGAAGTAATTATTTGCCTTTTAAAAGACACATGAAGATAAAAGATTTGTCACAAAGATGCAAGAATCAAAAGCAGTTCAAGTGACAAAGGAGAAACTTGCTATATGCTGTCTGAAGAGTGCAGCACATATTGCCCACTGAACCACATTTTGTGAGGAGGGTATCATAGAATCATAGAGTAGTTACAGTTGGAAAGGACCTTAGGATCAAGTTCCAACCCCCTGCCATGGGCAAGGACACCTCCCACTGAGCCATAACACCCAAGGCTCTGTCCAACCTGGCCTTGAACACCGCCAGCAATGGAGCATTCACAACTTCCCTGGGCAACCCATT
>JAOEHY010005558.1:0-13631 GCA_025447955.1 Psilopsiagon aurifrons | reverse complement strand
CCGCCCGCGCCCACCGGCGCCCCCCGCGGGCACAGGCTCCCCCTGGCGGCGCCGCGCAGCACCCGCCCCGGTAGAGCCGGCGGCAGCTGAGGTGGGCTGGGCAGAGGCCGGAATGAAGGCCCCTGGAGGAACCGCAAACTGCAAACAAGGAAAGACGGTACCAAAATAACCCCCAAACCGAAACAAACCTCAAAACAAAAACATCAGAACACACCAAAACCTCCAAGCAAAACAAAAACTTCAAACTAAGCCTTAAACCAAAACAAACCTCAAAACAAAATCCTCAAAACTCAAACAAAACAGAAATCCAACCAAAAACCTCCACCAACAAAAATAAACCCCAAAGTAAAAAAACCCCACATCTAGATAACCTCATGAACCAACCAAACAAATCCCAGCGAAAGCCTACCCCATTCCAAAAATGAATTTTGCAGGGAAAGTTCAAAGTAAGAGCACCCCATGGCAATGCAAGGTGGGCTGCTGGGCCTCGGACAGCCATGGGGAGCTTGTAGCTTTCGAAAATGAAGGGCCTTGAATGCAGTTTTAGCAGAAGTAGCCTAAAACCAGACACCAGCTACAGAAGGTCGGCCAGGATCAGCAGGAAAACTCGGTCCTGCATTTTGTGCAGTTAAAGCTGTTCGTCCCAGGAATGTCATGGATAGGCCCCCTTGTCCACAGAAGCTTAGTTTGGAGAAAGGGCTACACAGCTGGCACAGTGTGGACCCAACACGAACCCAACACAACAAGATAAACCCAATAACCTGCCCCAGCCAGCCTGCTGCCCCTGCAGAGACGGACCTCAGAGCTGGTGGGGCTTTTCTCCTGCGTTCAATAATTGCTTATAGGCTCTACCTTAGGCTTCTTGGCAATCAAACATGTCTCACTTGGTGTTCTGGAGGTCCGTACAAACACTAATAACTGTCCCACAGCACAGGGAGGGTGGGGAGCCAGAGAAAAGCACTTGGTGAAGTGACAACCTGCGATCGTATGGTGAGTCAACAGAAAACCGCAGGAAAACAATTATTCCTTTGCACTAGGCTGCGAACACAGAAATTACAGCTCATGTCTGTCTTAAATGTCCAGTGGATGCAATGAGTAAATTTGCCATGTGGGAGGATGAAAGGGAGAGAAGAGACCCTCAGTCTGTGCTTTTATTGCCTGTTCAGAGCCTGCTCTTGAGAAGCCTGGTGCCCTGCGAGCCCTGCTGCTTCCACACACCCACAAGACCTCAGGGTAAGCTTAGGGACCTTTCAACTAAATCAAGTTCAAGTCTGAGTACATACTTTGCTATTCAGTTTAGGCAAGTGTTGAAAAATACATCAGAGCAAGCAGTGTTTGCATTAATACAGAGCCTGCATTTCCATGGGAGAAAGCACTTCAAGATGACATTTCACACCAGGGTAGTCCTCCACAGAGTCAATAATATAAATAAATTAAACACACAGTTCAGCCAACTTCAGGATAAAGATGAATTACCTTATTCCACCAGCTGTATTGGCAGGAGCAATAGGCACAGGATACAGCACATGTCTCAGAGCCTGTATCTATTCTGCTGTTGATTCTGCTCATTGGGATCCCCACAGAACCACAGATGCTTCAGAGTCCGACTGCAAGACTGGGCCTCGACAGCTGGAAGTCACAGAGAATAAACATGACATTGCATTAAAAAATTTAAAAGGCTAAGTATGAATTTCAGCTTGATAGCATGAAGTCAATTTTTAATATACTCATTTCTCAGAATGCAGGCACTTCTAGCTCCACCCAAAGAACCCTTCAAAATCTCTCTGTTATCGATGATGGGTCCCACTGAATTATTCACCAGATCACAGCTGCCAGGGGTTTTAAATATACACATGACAGGGATTGTAAGAGATAGCAACCTTCTCCTGCAGGCCTATCAGCGACGCTGACAGTTGCACCACAGATGCCCCAAGCTGCTCCAGTCTGCTTTCAGCACAGCACATAACAGCGCACTGAGGAGCAGCCTTCCTGCATCACCCTCAAACCAGCACGTTTCTCAAGAAACAAAGACCATTTAAATGATGTTGAACTCCTGGGTACGAAGGTATCCTCCAGAAGAACTACGGATACTTAAGAGCAACCCTATTGTACAGCAAAACAATCCTAATTGTAACCATCCTGGAGTGCTGCAGGAAATGATTCCTGGCTTGAACACTGCACTGGTGAGCAGGGGTCTGCGTTCCTAATCCCAGCCCTGTCCTGCCAGGCAGTCGGTGCTGAGGTGTTGCACTGCTGGCCCACACAAATAATAATCAGAGTATTAATTTTAGTTATGAGCAATTTTAAACACAGTGAACAACCAAAGGCCAAACTGGCTGGCTGCTTATCTCTGGAAGACCATTTCCTAGGGACACAGGCTGACAACGAGCAAGGAGCTGTCACAGCCAGGGCTGTTTGGCACTCCCTTCCCATTGCCCTGACCACTCCAGCTCCGTCTAACCCCTTCACAATTCATAGCAAGAAGGACAGGATTTTTCCCCAAGCTGTTCCTGTGATTGCAATCTGCTACTATTTGGTCCTCAGTGATTCACTTTGTGTTTGTCCCTCTAATTACCATTCCTCAATAAAAAGATCACTGACTCAGTACCTAATCTGAGAAAAAAATAAATAATCTTGCCTAAAGAGAGCACTTGCTTGACAATGCATAAGGTGAAGGAAATGTTTAAATAATACTACTGCTTCATCACAAATTAAGCTGCTTTTTTACTTGTTTTAAAGATGAACTCCCCATTTTGATCCCCTGCTCTATTTGCTTGTGTGAACGGGCTCAGGTCTAATTCTCTGGCCTTACAAATTGTATTTCTATATGGTGAATTCACGCTATGTTTATTTTCACAATATATGTGCCTCTGAGACATGGTGAAACCTTCAGAGGACTGCGGAAAGTTTGCTCTTGGTATTTTTACTGTGAATTGCAGGTAGAACATCTGCTGAGACTGTGCTGGGCACAGCAGAGCTCGAGACTGTCAGTATTAACAGAAAAGGGGGCAAAGAGGAAAGTGACAGAAGCAGTAAGAGGGTAAGGGATTTGCCTGGGGAAAATAGCCCTTCAGAATAAAATCATCTGCTGTCAAGGAGCACCTCACCACTCTGCATCCTCCTGGCACCAGGCAAATGTTGCTCCTGCTCATTCTGGTACTCCAGGGAGGCCCTCTTAGCAGATGACTTTCTTTGTATGGAGGAGATCAGGCCAGCCACTACCACTGTGCTCTGATTTTGGCTGGCAAGTCAGGTTTTGTCACAACAAAATTAATGACAACCACCACAAGCTGCAGGTAATCCCCTTCCTTCAGCTTTCCTCAAACAAAAAATATGACAGTCACTCTTCAGTCTGGGTGAATTATTTACATCCCATCACTGCTGTTGCTGTTTTCCTTGCCTTTTTGCCCTGTGTCACCATCCCTTTCATCCACACGCAGGCTTGGGAGACCTGCTGGCTGCTGCACAGCATTAGTAATAACCATCACTGTGAACCCCCTGCTGCTGCCGCTTGGAAATCAGATCATTAGCGGCAGGCAGAGGAGGGCTGCCTGCAGCCCAGGGATCCGCTGTGGGAGCAGCCTCCTGGGAGCCCAATTTCATCACAGCCTGAATGCAACTGCGAGCGTCTGCCAAATTTCACATCCAAACAGATCAGAAGGAGAGAAGGGAAGAGGCAGGCAGGGAGAGGGAGAAAGCGACCAAAGCGAGATTAAACGTTGTGTTATTTCCAGGGAGAGGATGACAAGTAAGAGGTGCATTGCTTCAGCAGCTGTTGCTGGAGTTCCTGCAAAGGCTTTTCATCCGGGCTCACCTCTGAAGCAGACGCGCTCATCTCCCTCGCTGGTGGGGCTGCTGAAACATCCACAGCACAGCAGCAAGGGCAGGAGATCTGAGGACTGCACTGTCCTCAGAACACTTCAGGAAACTACTGCCACCTCAGAAGCTGTTCCACATGTACCTTTGTGCTCTGATGTGGGGAAAGGCAGAGGGGAGGGAAGATGGAGGGGAGCTCCCCTCAGCACCTTCACAGGCCAAGGTACTAAGAAGGGATGGGAAGGATCACAATAACTGGTCTCCCTGCAATAGATGCAGCACTGTTCTACCTCAGACAAGCCAATTCTTTCTGGTGTGGCCATATTACCTCAGGAAAGCCCCGGTACCTACCCATGCAGAGGGGCACAGGAGAGAAAACGTGAGCAGGACAGGGTTGTGCACAGAGAGCAATGGCGCTGGGCCCCTGGCCAAGCGGGCAGGCCCAGGCTTGCCACTGCACCATGGCTGCCCTGGAGACCTCACTGGAGGGCAGGCGCTGAGGGGAGTGCTGGGGAAAGGGCAGAGGGAAGGCAGAAGAGAGATGGAGGGGAAGGTGTTGAGGGGAGGAGAGGTGAAGGGGGAAGGTGAGGTGGAAGGGAAGGTGCTGAGGGGACATGGAGGGGGGAAGCACTGAGGGGGGGAGAGAGGGCAAAAACCGAGGGAGATGGGGCGGGAAGGCACTGAAGGTGCTGAGGGGAAGAGCTGAGGGGAGATGGGGCGGGAAGGCATAGAAGCAAGAGGAGATGGAAGGGCAAAACCTGAGGGGAGATGGAGAGCAAAGGGAAGATGGAGTAGGCACAAGGATGTGCCAGAGCTGCTGACCCTCCTTCCCTTGCTCCCTGCCAGGCTCGAGGGCAGCTGCGGGGAGCCATGCCAGGCCTGGCACAGCGCAGGAGAGCGGTGCGGGCAGGCGGCAGAGGGCGAGGGGCTGCCCAAATCCCCCTCCACTGCAGACCCCAGGCACGAAGGCACCACAGAGGAAGAAGCAGCAGCGGCTGCCATGCAGGAGTGCCTCCACCACCGTGCGGGCAGGTGAGCTGGGCCGGCTGCTGCATGCCCCCAGAATGCCCCATGCAGCATCTGGGTGGGAAGAGGTCATTGGGTGAAGCCATGCGTGCACAACCTGATACGTGATTGCTGCTCAACATCACGTGTTTGTGCAATTGATGCTGCAGAGACATGAAGGGATGCTCAGCCGGAGTTGTGGGTACCAGCAGGCAGGCGGCTCAGATCCACCTGTGCATGTTGGCCGGAGGATACGGTGCTTGGCTCTCCCTCCATCCTGCAGGACAGCTGCCATGGAGAGAAAACAGAGCTTTCCTAGGACACCATCCACTGCACTTTGAAACCTTTCACTGAACTGCATCCTGTTTATACATATAGGTTCATATATAGGTACCAGTCTATCCAAAAAAGGAAACGGTTGAGTGTATGTAACTACACAGCATAAGCAGTAGGAGGCATAAGACGTCTGTCAAGAAGTAGGAAAGTTTCCTAAACTGCCTAAGGTTTGGGGCGCTGTAAATATTTAGTGGTTTTCTTTTGGTGAGCTATAGTATAGGTTAAATATTTGCTGCTCCATCAGACTGAGTCACACCACTGATCCAACCTCCCATCAGTGGGGTTGAGTTGCTGCTATAGCTACAGAAATGGGAGGTTAATTTAAGAAAGCCTTCCATTTAAAGGAATAGTATCTTAGTACAAAATGTGCCCTATCAAAAAATTAATAAAATCACATTGCTTGCTGTATTAATGGATAGCAGCTTTAAAAAAATTCCCAACAACCAAGAATCAATTTCCTGCCAAAATCAAGTTAGGCAAGCACAGTGAAGTTGACTCCAGTGTAGAAGTGCTATTAATGCATTAACAGCCTCAATAAATACATTTTACAGATGTAAGGATCATTGTGTTAGCCAATCAGATAAATATGTATTTCCCACTTAAAAATAAATGGGCCATTAGGGCATTAATATTTTCTTATTGATTTGGTTTCTTATTAATGGGCAATAAAGCTACAGCAAGCAGTTCTCTCATCATCTTCTGTATGAAATAGCCAGGAAAGCCTCAGAGGCAATGCATACATTTTTGCTAACAGCATTTATCTTTTAACAGCTAAACACCACCACCAAACCAGAAAGCAGCAGGTCCACTTCTCTCAATTGCCTGAAATCCCAGGTCCTGGGAGGAACCCTGACCCAGTCCAAAATAACACAGAAGGGAATCAGAAGGATGCAGAAATAAACCAGGTTGTAATATCAACTACCACCATTTTGGACTCCGCTCAAGCAGATCAAGGTCTTTCTGCTCAGCCTAATGAAAGCCTTCGATGGGATGGGATTCTTGAAGATCCTCTAGCAGAAGAAGAAAGGCTGCGCATCTACAAGATGAACAGGAGGAGACGGTATGAACTGTATCTCCAGCAACGCTTCCCCACCGAGCCATGCCCAACTGCCAGGCATTCCCCACAACTGCATCGAAGAGCGCAGTGCACCAGCAGCCATCACACCGTATGTAAAGAAGATTGCTGCTGTTGTTTTCCAGAGGAGCAAGCACAAATTGGTTCCTGAATGCTGAATGAGCTGCAACCAGCAGTGTCACCCAAAAATCTCTCACCACGTTCTGCAGCTTAGCACAGATTACACACTGTCTTCTATCTGTGGAGAAAAGGTCATTTGTATTTTAAAAGCAAACCGACCTGTTAGTTAAATTTGGATGCAACTCAGACTGCTTCAGCTATTAAAAGTGCTCCTTTCCATGCTGCCTATTGGTCCTGCAGTATCCCTAGTTGTTCCTATTTGTTTAATTCAAAATAATACTCACTGTATTGCACCTGAGCTTTTTAGGTGTTGATGTTGCCTATTGCTGGTCCTGAAACCAGCAAGGACAGCACTTGTGGCAGATAGGCAGCTAAATGACCAGATAACTTGTTTAGAGGCTAAAATAGAATCAACTAGGTTGGAAAAGGCCACTAAGATCATAAAGTCCAACCATTTAATTGCAAATGATTGCAAACAGACAGACTTACCCAGTGCTTAAAATTGAGCCAGCTGCAAAACTGGGATTGGAATCCAACCCTCATCTCTAGGCTTATGATCTAATTGTATCTACAGTATTTAGTTATAAAACTTCATTGTATCAGCCCCTCAGATTTGATATCCTGGAGACGCACAACAGTTACACAAGGAAAATTGAGCACACATCTAACAGTGGGGCTGTGCTTGTCATTATATGTACTAACAAGAAGCCTATTTGGCCAATCTGAAGTAAAAATCATGTCAAGCAGTAAGCTGCCTTGTACCCCTTCAACTTCTTATGGTAAAGGAACATTGTTCATACAGAGTGCTACTATGGTATTAAAGGAAAACAGCCCAGACCATGCTAAAGGGAGTATTTGGATCTAAGATGGCAAATCACAAAGGAAACAGTTTTTCCTGAAGCCCTCCTGAAAGATACAGTTCTGATTTTTAAAGGTTTTTCTTAATGGCTCTTCAAATGGACTGTCTTTTATACAGCAATTCACGTTCCGACACACCTTTTTCTCCTGTTTAATACTTTGAACACTGCATGACACTCAAACAGTTGCACAAACTTTTGCAGGAGCTGTGGCATGGCTTAGAATAGCTTCAGAGCTCCCTAGATTCCAATAATGTCATTACATGCAAATCTAGAGCTTTTGCAAGCAGATAACCAGATGAACAATAAAAGTAAGCAAAAAAATCCAATTAAGAATTAATTAACTGATGTTCAATTCTACTCTGCCAGAGATACAAACAAAATCAGCATGCCTGCAAATTCGGAAAGGATTAAAGAACAGATTCAGCATCCAGACAAATGCTACGGCACTTCCCTCAAACCAGTAGTTTGTAACTATTTTGTTTGTGTAAAGTTTAATGAAGAACACATTCCAGCCTTATTTTACGCTGTATCTTCTAATCTAGTAAATTATCTAACATTGAGCATCTACATTTTTAACCATAATTAAAAAGAAATTCCTGTCTGGTTAAATAGCTGTTGTATTGGAAAAGGGCAAGCGCTTCACTTGTCAAATATGCTGAAACCCACACCAGAAGCTCTCTTTAAAAAGAAAACTATACCAAATGAACAAGTCAAATACACACTGGAGCGGGTCTTCAGCTGTCTTCAAGCCACTCTTTCGATGTCTTAAAGCGATATCCCCACAACATTTGGTGGTGTCTTGATTTTTTTTTTTTTAAATATAGTTTTATACAGGAAGTGCCTTCCTAAAATATCTGAACAACAGGAACACATAAGGGAAACAAAAGGGGAGCTGGGATGGGCGGGATATTTTATGTCATTATTTCTAAGTAAATACTATAATAAACACTGAAAAGCTGCGAATGAAAAACAAAGAGACTTCCCTATATGGTGGTTTTCAGATCATTTATTACCAATAAAGTAAAAGACAAATTGAAAATTAGAAGGAGGGGCTGGGGAAGGTCATAGACATCAGAACACTTGCACAGAGCTAATCAGAGCTTTGCAAATGCTGGAACATAAATAATTTAAAAGGTATCTCTACCAATTAAAACGTTTTTAAGAGGTACATAATAAAGTTTGTTTGCTGTATAAAAATCAGGTGCTTTATCCTAAAACCATATGTAAGGGTCAGTTCATTTCTAACTAGAGACAATTAATGATTACAACTTAAAATAATCCTCTCTTAGATCTCTTGCAAATGAATTCATTGGAAGAGCATTGTCGGAGTAATCCAGGATCCGTGTTCTTCCAGCATCCTGTGTCCAACAGTGGCCAGCACCAGATGTTTCAGGAGCAAGGTACATGAAACTGCCAAGCAAGCAATGCTGCAATAGCTTTCCCAAAGGAGTTCTGTCCCTTTGAAACCCCACATGCACAGGGCTTGAGTTGTGCCTTCTGCTACACAGGAAGTACATCCTGGGGCAATGTTTAGGGAAGAACTGCACCATGTGTATTTCAGACACATTTCCTAAATACTGAAGTCCAAACAAGACATGTTTAGTGAGAAGACAGTGCTGCTCTTACCCACTCTGGAGCAATGCCTACCTGACTTTGGCATCCTTTGTCACCCTGGGATCGTTTTAGGATCTGGTTTTCTGAGGCATGTACCAAAGATTAAGGACAGTTCTGAGCTAATAAATAAGTAAAAAAGCAAAACAAGACAACAAAAGAACCAAATCACACAAACCTGCCTTCTTGTTGCATTTTAGTCTCCCATATCATTTCAGCTCCCACACCATTCATCACACTTGCACAAACACGTTAACTACAGCTCAAGAACAGGCTCCTGAGTTTCAAACTCACCACTGCCAAAAGTCACCCTTGGGGCTATGCAATAGCAAAGTCCTCTTTAAAAGCAGGTCCAGGGCTGGTATTACACCACAAGGTTACCCGCACCTCAGAGGAGCTTTGGAATACATGGAAAAGCCTTGTCGAGCCAAGTCAAGTCTACCAACTGTCTCTGAGCGGCTACACCACACTAGCCACCAACATAGCCAACATTAGCCCATGCTCTCAAAAGCAGATGCTCTCCACACTACACTGCCCCCTGTCAATACAGGAAGGACAAACTGGGTAAAGTAAGAAACCTCTCCAACTTATTTTCATTAAAGCACATGATAAACTAACGCACATAACATCCAGATGGACTTTCACAGTATCTGAAGTTATTCCCTTTGGTCCCCAACTTCATCATGCACTTGGGAGTGGAGGGGTTATTCAGCAGCCTACAGACAGGCAGATGCTGCCCCATCCCAGTGACATCCTGAATACCAAAGTCTAGAGAGGATATGGACCTCTGCAATGAGAAGCTCAGTGGGCAAGCAGAGCTACAGCTGTAGCTGTATGCTGGTATGCAATAAAAAATTGCCTGTCCTTTGCTACCTTCTAATTCTTCACAACCCTCACCATGACAGCGTCTCACGCTGATCCCAACATCTCCTCCATTCTAGGTCCCTGTATACACCATGCATTTTCCAACTCCTAGTTACAAGTCCCTCAGCACAGACAGTACAGTGTTGGTAAAATCTAGGCACCAGTGGTTTTCCGCCACCACATTGCCAAGACCCAACTTTCCAACAATACAGGGATAATCTTTGGTCTGATATTCTTCATTACAACTCCTACTACATGCACAGAAACGTCAGCATGTTACACAGACTACAGCGCTGTAGAAGTTGTTGTAAGAAAAGAAGATACACCGTTCCTCTACAGAACTTTCTCTTCTGCCTGGAGCTGCAAAAGCAGTTTATCTCCTGCTCTACTCAGAATTCCTTTTCTTTCCAACTCACACCTTCAAACTGGACATGACTGCCATAGGATAACATCTTAAACTGCAGAATTCTAGATTTTTCTGTGTTAGCTTTTTCCAGCAAGTTCCAGGAGGTGGTTCTAGAGAGAACAGTCTTGTGATCTGAACTGAACTGAATGACAGCTCTGGCTATATGTAACCAAAAAACCTGGTAGATTCCCTGCAAGAGAGCAAACACCTTTATTTTTTGCATGTCACCACAGAGCATCAAATGGATTCTCACCTGCCAGGCACTATTCCACATTCTTTCTTACCTGGCAATATTTTCTCCAGGAAAATACTTCCCATTATTTTCCTCTGATTACTGCACTGTGGGGAAGGGGAGGGAACTCATGACTTTAAAGGTGAACAAACAAGTTCCTTACTAAGTTATGTTCCCACAGAAAACCGTGTTCAGGCCATTCTGATGCTTAAAGCAGGAATTAAGAGCTGAGAAAGAGAGTCTGTACCCACTTTAGCTAGTGGAGTTAGCACAGTACATTAGACGGGACCGAGATGGATCATATCAAGAGAGACAGCTGTCAGTCAGCAACCATCCAGGACACAGTCATTCCCAAGGTATTCTGAAGTTTCCAGCTCTATGCTGGAGAGGAACCGCCGCGTGGTCTTACGACAGTTGTAATCCAGCGTGGTGGTGTACACAGTCTTGGCGTGCTTCGGGTAGATGATGGTGGTGCTGGTGAAACGCTGGGGTTTGTTGCGGCGCTCAAAGCGGACCTCGACTTTGTAATTGCGCCATGTGCAGTTTGGGACGCAGATGACTGTCTGACTGCAGGAGGAAACGCTTAAGCCCACTGGCATATAGATGTCATCAATGAAGTGCTTCTCTGAGTCATATTTAACCGAGGATGTGTACCTGAGATACAACAGAGAGACATGTGTGAGCTCTGCTCCAGAGCAGCAGACTGCTTTGGCTGCAAAGCTGAGGCATCAGGTGGGGTGGCTCCTCAGCCTTACACCTACCACCTCAACACAGGAACAGCCACATCACATTGTTCTGCTGGTGTCTTACTCGTTAGAAGTTTTTCATTAGCAGCACACCCAGCACTGTCCCTGTTTTGTCCAGCTGCCAGTACTACCAAGTACCATCTCAATCCTTGTGTCTGCTGTTTTAAGCCTCGTCTCTATGAGTCTAAGAAAACCTTATTCAAACTCCAATGACTAAACCCAGAGGCCTACATCCACATTTAGGCTTTGCACATGAGCACCGTCATTCCTCAGAGTGCCAAGTCCACGGCAGCGCATGTTATTTTCCCAGTTACCCTCTGGCAAGAGCCACACAGGAGTTTTCTGGGATTGCTCACAGCATGGAGCACTCTCTGAGGGCAAACTTCTAGAGATTCAACTGGAAGGAAAACGCTACAATTTACAAACCAAGCTCCACTGGCAAGAAAATCCTCTGTGCTAGACCGCAGAAGAAAGTTCTCGTCTCCTTCACACTGCAATAACTTTGTGTTAGCTGTTCCACAGTGTTGAATGCCTTCAATTCCAGCCCCACCACAGGCTCCTTTTACCTACACCAGAGTATCCACTCCTTCTACCCTCCCCTGCAGTAGGCTTCCATTTGATTGTACCTGTCTACCTCTGCTTGCACAGGGATCAACTGGGAGCCTTCATTTCTCATTACTGTAAATCACCACATTCAAAGGAATAATTCACATGCTGTGATGCAGCACATTAAAAAAACCCAGCAATTATGTACTCTCTGAATATCAACTTTTCTCTTAGCTCATAAACCAGCCACAGCTGATAAGGTAGAAAGTGCTTATTATAAAACTATGAGGTTACAAGAGCAAAATTCCTTTCCCCTAATAAAACACTCCTAGGCAGAAGGCTGCTTTGAAGATCTTCCATCATGATTACCTTCTGGTTAATTGGTTGAAAGACAACATTTTGGAGCAGTGCAATGAAGGAAAAGCTGGAAAGTAAAATACAGAAAAGTCTTCCTGGGCAAAAAAACCCGTATGGGATTAAAAGAGGCTGAACACTCCTTCAGCCTGTACAAATGTCCAGGCATGTATAGCTGCATGGAACAATAGCTCTGCAAATAAATTAACTTGACTCACAGGCACTGATAAGGCTTAACTACTCCTTTACATGCTAACTCCTTCAAGATTAGGTGGCTGTAACACAGCATTTACCTTATTTCCTTTGGTGGTAAAGGGTCAAACTCAACTCCTTCGCCAAATGACAAAGGACACAATCTTGGAGGGCAGCTGGAGAGAACAGGGCTGGGGGAGAACACAGAATTCTGAAAAGAAATGCAAAAATAATCCCTTTTACGTTACAATTCAGTATATTCTCAATAAAATGTATTTATTTAGCCCTTGGTACAGAGCTGTCAAGGTTCACATTTACATGCAAGAGGATCTGCTAGTCAAAGACATGTCTACAGGTGCAACCTGCAGGTCTCACTTGGCACTGGTCTATAGCATCAACGATCTGGCAGGGTGGATTGTTTTACATCCTAACTCCAGGAGCTTACTTCAGAGGAACCACTCTGGGGAACAAGAGAGGAATACAGCCCCTCAGTGCAGCATAGCTTCATTCAGCATGAACTATAGCCCACTCACTGGATGAGCTCACCTTCAATTTATAGCCAACGCTATACGAGCGTACGAGCGCGCCCTCCTTGCTGGAGTCACCAGATACGCCCATGGGCAGATCACAGGAGGAAATTATTGCAGGGCATCTCGCTGGGAGCAACTCCTTGTTTCATAGCTACCCCATGGCTACTATTTGAAGGCATTAAATCCAACCTAGTTCACACGCAACCCGTTGGAAAGGATTAACTTGTTCTCACCAAGCGGCAATGCACAGAGCATCCCTGTGTTCCTCTCCTGGACAGGCAGCACCTCCAGCTGACACTGGCCCAGCACTGCCCCACAGCCAGAAGGAAATGGAAGTGGCCCTGAAGAGGCCTTTTTGAAACCACCTCTGGTTTCCTACATAGGGACTAGGGGAAGCCTTCCTGCTGAACACACGGCTCTCCTATGGCCTTTTCCGATTCCATGGCAGCATCCCTGTAGAAAAGGGATGTTTCCTCTGACCTGCAGTTTCCAAAGTACTTGTACCAACCACTCAACATCAACATCCAAAAATGGTTTTGTGAAAAACTAGCACATCTCTATCTGATACTATTAACTGAAGCCAAAAGTTAACACAGAAACTTCTTACCCTGGGTCACTCTCTGGAATAATGAGTTTGTTTTCCAGTGGGATCTTTCAAAGATGTGCTGCGATGCTGTCCCATCCCCTACCTCGGTCAGGAGAGTCGGGGCTTCCCTTCGATTAGCAAGAACCGACCCCAAAGCCGGTGCTTCTTAAAAGCATCACCGGTTCCCCTGACACAACACAGCTCCAGCCCTTGCTGCAGGCACCACGGTTCCCGGCGGGCTCCCTCCCGGTGTGCGCGCGTTAAGGGATACAGCAGCAGCGGGAGACGCCGGTAGGAGGGAGGGAAACGTGGCGCAACTTTTCCAAGCTGTCCCCAGCCCTCCCCGGAGCCC
>JAOEHY010005553.1:0-27164 GCA_025447955.1 Psilopsiagon aurifrons | reverse complement strand
GAAGAGAAGGCTGCATGGAGACCTCATAGCAGCCTTCCAATATCTGAAGGGGGGCTATAGGGATGCTGGGGAGGGACACTTCATTAGAGACTGTAGTGTAGGACAAGGAGTAGCGAGTTCAGACTTAAACAGGGGAAGTTTAAATTGGATATGAGGAAGAAATTCTTTACTGTGAGGGTGGTGAGGCGCTGTCACCAGTTGCCCCAAGAAGCTGTGGCTGCCCCAAACCCAGAAGTGTTCAAGGCCAGGTTGGATGTGGCTTTGAGCAACCTGGTCTAGTGGAAAGTGTCCCTGCCCATGTCAGAGCAGTTGGAACTGCATGATCTTTGAGGTCCCTTCCAAGCCAAACCACTCTATTATTCTATGAATACAGTATTTTCTGCTTCATTCTAAGCAGAATAGAATTGTAGGTCTATATTGCTTAAATGAGGTTTAACAACAAGGCAGTATTTTTTGTCAAATATCATAGCAAACATGTTAAAACCATCAAAGATCCTGTATAAAAGAATCCCTGTTTGTCTAATTGGTGAGGCAGTGCATTAGCAGTGTGTGCAGAGGTAAAGCTGCAAGCAATTACAGTTCAAGAGACCAAATTCAGGGAGAAGGAACAGTTTTCCACAGAGTTCATGATAAAGAGAACTATCCCTGAAAAGCTTTGTGTTTTCTGAAGAAAGATTGTAGTGCTTAATTATAATAGTTCAAAGATACTGGAGTCTGGTACCTCCAAGAAAACTATTAAAAAACTACCTTGGTGTGGTTTACATGTGCAGCAGGTGTTCATCACCTCAGAAGCTCATAAAACAGCATCTCTGGCCATTCCTCACACTATGTGTCTGCATCAAGAATGTTGGGTTTGGTGGGTGCTTTCAAGTTGCATCCAAGAAGAGATTGTGTGTGTGTGTTACATATGGTTATCCTGTAACTTTCATCTTACAGCTTTTCTTTAAGCAATGTTGAGCAAAATACAGCTATTAGGCTGTTCTTTGAGCAGAGTTAAAAATGTGGATATGCATTAGCTGAAATAATCAAATATTTTAAATCCCTAATGTCTTAGAAGATCCATTAACCTTAATCAGTTCAACGCATCTGATTGTGCTTGCCAACTGCCCTTTTCTAAATAAAGATATATCAAGTTACATTAATAGCATCAGTAATTAAATAGCGTGAACGCAAAAGCAAACCCTAAGATCCACATAGTGCAGACTTGGGTCACTGATTTAGTTCCAGATCTTGCAGCAGGCTATTCTCTTAAGTGAACCAGCCAAAACCATGAAAGTGGAGCTCAGCATGGGAGTGCAAGGGCAAAGTTTGGATTTTAAACACACCCGCTTCTTTTTTACCATGTGAAATATATTAAGGTCCCAGTGGAAAAAAAAAAAAAACCAAAAAAAACCCACTCAGGATTGAAGGAACTAATCAGAAACATACCTTGGAGCCTTAGTCATAAAGAAATTGCTTTGTTATGAAGACAAAGCAGATTTGTGGGAATGTTGCCACTTTTTATAAACTGTCAAAAGCTGGGGTTTGTTTTATTTTGGTTACGTGCCAGTCATGACTCAGGAACTATTATGAAAATGAATGTGCTATTTCAAATCTTGCAAGACTTAGCCTAGGTTTAGACACTGTAGTATATTTACCTAAACAAACAAATTTATCTCAGAAGCTGCTCTCTTTAGGTGCTGACACTACTAAGAAAAAACCGTGGATGGATGGATGCTGCTAACCACTGAAAATGCCAACGGATGGTAAGTTAAATGTTCTGTTCTTACCTCACTGGCCTTGTCTTCTGCTGTCAAACAACTGTATCTGTTAGGGGAAGGGATAAAAAAGAAAAACAACAGTAGCAACAAAAGGTACAAGTACATAAAGAAACGGCTGTCTAAATTTCAGAAGATAAAACAGTTGTGTATTTGACTCCAAGATTTGTCTTTTTGTGTAAAGACAGCTATCAGAACTGAGTGATTTTTCTTTTTATTTGATAGCTGTGGTAAGTGGTAACTGCAGTCTCACATTTCCTATGCCCTTACTTGGAACCTTAAGGGAAATTCATTTTAACTCCTATGCTAACAGGGAAGTGTTCAGCAAAAGCAACCTGTAGCTTCTAGAGCACTTTTCTGTTTCAAATTGCTTTGCAACCATTGATTAATTAATGTGTTCTGTGTTCAGTTCTGGGTAAGCATGCAATCCTCCCACTAAACAGTTGAGCTTTGTTATGGCTTTTAAAGCCTGAACTGTGCTGCGGGTTGCGTGAGTGAGCACGTGCAGAGGGGCAGTGCTGGAGTGATAGCTGCAGAAGGCGTGCTGAAGGCGTGCTGTTAGGGTGGCTACAAGGAACATGGTTAACAGTGGCTGTAAATCTTTTTCTTTCTTGAGGTGCCAGGTGACACACAGAGGTAAAAAAAGCCTCATTATCTCTTTCCACAAGTTAAGTTTCCTTTTTGATGTGTTACACATAAAGGCAGGCTACTGTGCTGACACAAGCATCACAGTCATGATGTTCCTTCTGCTACTCACGCTCACAAACTACTTCTCTTTTCTGACTTTCCACGTGCACAAAAGCAAAACTTATTGCATTGGTTTCTACATTTAACATAAAATGGATTTATTTTTAGTTACAATCCCTTTGTAATGAGGAGTTTCCCTTTTCAGTCCAATTCATCAAGATACACTTGCCTGGATGCATTCACTTGTACTGACTGCCTTTTCTTCAGGTAGGAATGGGACTAGCTTTGTACCTTCTACAGCTTCTAAGCACAGTGATCCTGCCTTTGTCAGCTGATACCCTGACTGAGCTGAATGATACATGTACAGAACTTACCATTTTAAGAGGCTGTTTACACCAGCTACTGGCAACTAAGCCAAATTTCTTAATTTGAAATACATAGTACACTTATTATGTACTTCAAGTATACATAGTTACAGTGGAGCCCTGCCAATGATGCTGTCTAAGCAATTGCATGCATTGCATGTCTGCTTTGATAGAGTACTGGATCTGGCACTGCACATTACAGAACAGATTTTTTTAGGGTTTGGGTGGAAGACAGAGCTTTAGACACCTTAGCTAGACTATAAAAGATGGGTTTTTTCCCATCTCCAGTATGTTGAGGAAAAGCCTCCTAAGGAGTACGAATACATAAAGTCATTTCAGCAGGGAAAAATTGACAGAGGGAGAAAGAACTTTATATAGTTTAGAGATCTCTGCCAAGTTGCTTGCTGTAGAAGCTTCTGCAGACACATTTTGTAAGCAAAGACTCCTTGGACTCTAGCAGGGGACTGAACATTTTTGAAAAGATGTACAGCTTTACACTGCAGGACAGGGTTCACATTATTTACTGGGAAATGGCTGGCTGCCTGCCAAGCTGAAAAACACTCCCCTGCTAGCTGAAGAAAAACAAGGTAAAATAAATACCTCAATATTACTCTATTACAGTGTTTAGACTCTACCCTTCAGATGGAAAAATGAAATTTATTACAACAATAAATGACCCCCTAAAGATCTGAAAACTGCCAGGGTTCTCTGTCTCTTCCTCTCTAATGAACCTTTGCAATTTCACGAAAGTCAGAAAGTTGCGATTATACCAATAGATCATGCCTGCGCATACATATGCAGTGTGTATGAAAGTGACATGCTTTAATTGTATTTCTAATGGAAAAGATCAAATAATTCCATAAAATGTGCTACAGGTCTTATGATTGATGATTTCATTTTGAACAAGGCAAATTAAAAATGAGACTAAGAATACCCGGAATCTGTGAAATTACTCACTTGCATATACAGATTTATACATAGATCTAATTCTGACATTTGTTGTGTGTGCATGTGGCATCTTTTCTGGTTACAGTTCGTGATTCTTTCCTATTATTTGTTATTTTTAAAGTAGTTCAGATCAACAAAACTGAAACTTCGGCAGTCTTAAAAATGCTGAACTTTGAAAAATGCTGGAATTGAACACAGTTATCTCTGGGAATTTTTTCTTATGATATCTGGAAGCTGTGTTTCATCTATGCAGTGCTACAGCAGTTATGTATTAACCAGTGGATCTGTTGTTTGCATATGGACAGAAAAAGTATGTACTCTTTAAGATTTTAAGTGAGCTCTGAGTTTTGCTCTTCACCAGCAGCAAGCACACAGTTTAATTCACAAGCTGTATCTAAACATTTCTTCCTATTTGAGATCTAAGATATAATAAACAGCTCAGCTATAGGCTAGGCTGCACATTCGTAGACATTAAGAAAAACAGGAACTGTTGTGACAGCTTAACTTGATCTTCTGGCATCTAGGTTTTCTGGTTATACAGCAAATCTTTCAAGCTTCACTGGTTACCGCTGTCTCTACTGTGATAACTGTTCAATACCACAGATATTGTTAGGCAGTATCTTATTTATGTATGCCATGTGTATTTCTATGTGCTGAGCCTTAAAAATCAAACCCCCCCTGATCTTTGGAACATGCAGTCACACCTGCATTTACCTGCTAGCCTTTACTACTTAAAATTCTCTAACAGAACTAATATTTTGCTTTTTCAACTTAATATCTGGGCTCAAACCAGACCTGCATGTATGAGATACATCTCAATATGTATAAAGCCATATTTAGAATCTCCAGGGTCTCAGGGGTTGTTAACTTGAAGGTATTTGCTTATGCTAGGGAACAGAATATATGCAACGGCAACATTTCTTTTGGATTTTACTCTTCGCAAATCCATGCACTGAATGAATACTTACATATACTGTCTTTACATTGTAAACTTGGATATAGGTAGCAGTTTTCCTAGGACAATATGTGTTTGTATAAACATGTCTTCTATTGAAGGATGGGCAAGTTTTGGGCTGAAGTCAAACAGCTTTAGATAGAAGTTGGATTGCCAAGCACAGAACAGGTGTTTGGCACAAATGAGGCATCACAAAAAGCATCGTTTTTACACATACTCTTTCTTTAGGTAGAAAGCAAGTGTACAATGCCATGCTGTGTTCTTCCTGCTGCTTGGAATGTTGATATAAAGCATCAGAAATAATAAACTATTTCAGTAGTTTTCTTGTTACAAAAAGAAATTCTGATAAAAGAAATTTCTGCTCCCATGTCAGTGACATCACATGTTGCAACCTCTAATTGTACAAATCCTCAGGTTTTGCCTTTTTATTTTGTATTGGCAGAGCAAAGTAATCTGAATGTGTATATGAAGGGGGGAGGGACTGAACTGTGCAGCTTCTAGGAAGCAGGAGCAGCAAATGAGAATCCCACCCAGAGGCTTTCATTATATGGTTCTTATGAAAGAAACTACATTGTGGGATAAATGCCCAGGCCATTGTTTGGCTTTTAACCCATTCCTCCCTCAGATGAAATCCTACCAAAGTAGGTTGGAATTTCCCAGAGTGAAAAAACGTGTTTTGGTTTTTGTAAAAGGATCTAAGTTTTGTCTGAAAAATCCATTAGAACAGAAATCTTCTTAATCAAACAGATTTTACCAGATAGGATCCTTTTTCAATATATTGTGTAATGCTGTGTACCGAATAGCATTCTTCTCTTGCTAAAAGCTACTTTGATACGCCTAGCACAGCAGCTGTAGGGCTCATGATCCTTACAGACAGAATGTTAACTTTAAGATTGATTATTATTTAGGATAATTTTTTTTCTATGCTGGTAATGGTAGAACTGCAGAAAATAACCTAAATCTGTATGAGAACTGAGCCCTCACGAGACTGGAGCTTTGTAAAGCACACATTCAAGTTTGGCCTTAAAATGCATAAATCATGGCACTTTAGCTACTGAATTGTAGAACACAATAAACAAATGCAGTGCAAAGGATTGCAAACAGCAACTTTATCTAAAGCAGTGAGGATTGAGAGAGAAAATTCAAATTCATCCCTGCCATTGGGTGGGTGGATTCATTTCTGGCTTTGATTTTTATGAGTTGGGACATGTTTGTGATGCTTTCTTGCAATTTTTTTAGCAGAAACAATAAATCATAAGCTTCCTAAATGAAACATTTTCCTTTGTGACAGATGATTTTGCAGGAAAATTGCATGTAGGAAAACATCATTAAAAATAAAATTCCTAGTCCATTTTGTATTTAATTCCAGCTGAGAGCTGGTTATCATTTGAACTTTCATGCCACTGCCTGAGCACACTGGTTATATATTTATTTGACCTATTTCTTAGCACAATGCATGAGAGAATTGAATATGAAGGAGAATTGCGTATAAATTATATTACATTCTTTTTAGTTGCATCTGTTATGTTTTTCCCTTTGTGATTGCAACAAGCAAAAACTGCCATGGACAAGACAAAAAAGAATGGGCATATATAAATAAATCACCTATTCTGTAGTTCCTTCTGTTTGACTGTAAAACTCAAAAGTCAGCTCTCCATTTTTATCAGCTTCTGTTCAGTGAGGCTGCAGTGGGGTTTCTAAGAACTGTGGTCAGATGACCTGGTTGTAAAAGTACAAAATATGGATTATACCTGGTAGCATATGCATTTTTAGATTGCTCTCTCTTATTATTTCAAGAATGAAGCTAAAAGTCAGTTCCTCTGTTTTTTTTGTGCAACGTATGGTTACACTTCTAATGTTGGGTAATAAAGAGTAATATATTTGAAGCATAATCATAAAGTTTTGGCAGATGACATTTTGGATTTTCTGGAAAAGAGCAACACAGATAGTACTGGCTGTTCGGTTTAAGTCCACTTCACTCCAGAGTTCATACGCCTTCTCTTCCAGTTCCTCTGTTATTTGCAGCTTTATGATTTATGTATTTATCTGCATACAGTCTTTTGACAGCAACAGAAGGCTCAGTGTAACTGCCAAAAATCTCCTAGGGGCTTCTCCTCAGTTTTGCCATGACATTTAAGACTTGGTCAACCCAATACAAGCTTATTTCTTCAATTTCTATCTTTTTTATTCCTTATAATAAAGTAAGGTTCTTTATAGCTCAGATAAGGCCAAAGGAGAAATCCCAGTTGTACTAACTACAGCTGGGATTTTCTGCAAAACATTTGTCTGGTCTATTTTAGAAGAATAAAATTTTGTATGGGATTTTAAGTTCTTTCTCTTACCTCCCCAAGTTTTTATTTATCCCCAGTATGCGAGAGGATCCTTTTGTTGTTCATGAATTTATGCTGCAGTAAAACCAGCAAATACATAGGCTATCATCATAATTAGAAAAATTCACTTGTGGATGAATCATCAGAATCCTTTAGGTCTTCCCTGGAGACATCAGTTTCTGATGCTTTAAAAGAGCTTAGGCACATTTTCTTTGGAGTAGAGAATATCTGAGTTGCAATGGATTTACTAGGACATTGTGTGTTCCATTTTACTCCTTCATTCCAACCTTACTAGGCACCTGTTGATTTGAGAGACAGCAAAAAATCATAGAATACAAAATTCAATATGAAAAGAATGTGAGGACAAACAAGGAATGAAATATGAATTGAGGAGATAAAAAATAAGAAAGTCTATTAAAAGAAATAGAATCTCTAAATTTGCTTATTCCTTTCCTACTATCACCTACATTTTCACAAGGTCACTGCAAACTGAATGAAAATCTAAACAATAACATTTCTTCTTATATTGAATCAGTGGTGGAAAATAAAGCTTCAGATAAATTGCTGATTGTGGGACTCGATCTTTTACAAGCCTGTTTTTTTGGCAAAGTTCTTCTACATGTACTAACTGACATAAAATTAACTTAGTAGGAAAAAAAATATGGAGCCATATCCTGGACTGTGTGCTGGCTTCC
Organism: Psilopsiagon aurifrons; assembly: GCA_025447955.1. Lineage (NCBI taxonomy): Eukaryota > Metazoa > Chordata > Aves > Psittaciformes > Psittacidae > Psilopsiagon > Psilopsiagon aurifrons. The sequence goes on along the minus strand of JAOEHY010005553.1, from coordinate 19,427 downwards.
TTGCACTCAAAGGATCTTTAAAGCTTTCCTGAGTTGGCAGCTGAAACTTCTTCTGAAAGAGGGAATCCCTAGCTGAGGTGGAGCTGGCTCCCAGCCACCTTGGCTTCAATCTGCGCCAACAGGTATTAAGAAACAGATCTGAAATATTGTCCTTCAAAATTGAACCTCACATAGAAACATGGAGACCTGCACTCTTTTTTTAAGTAGGTCTGAGTCTTCATGGTTCATCTCCTCCCTGTGCATATGTCCTAAGCATGTATTTAATGGACTCTTTCAGCAGAGTTGTGATTTTGCAGCATTTGATAGGTTACATTTCTTTAGAGTATTTATAATTTCTTTTTGTGAAGAGTTATTTCTCCCCTTATGTGTTTTACTGTGAAGAAAACTCATACTGATTCCAGGTAGAAATTTGCTTACAGTTCCTTTTCCAAGCCCTACCCATCCTAATATTTTATTCATAATAACTGTAGTCTATTACAAAATGTTGATTCAGACACAATGAAGAGTAAGTAGTTTGGTTTGTTGGTTTGGTTTTTTTTGAAGTAGAGAATTAATGGCAAATTCAAATTCCTTTACTTTGAACCCATAACATGTTGTCTGAGTCCACAAAGACACAAAATAATAATGTTAAAATCTTTAGGTTAGATATATGATCCAATATCACATGAAACTGTCAAAAAGCAGACTGCTTTGTTTGAAAAATAGAAGTACCAAAGCTTTCACTTGTATTATTAATATCTTAAGTAAGGAGCTGAAAGCACATTAGAGTTTACTACAATGCATGTGAAAGGTGTCATCGTTGCAACAGATAACGTGTCAGAGATTGCAACGACCACTGACATAATAGTATGTCATTCATCCTTTATAATTGCTTCCTGTTTTGACATAGAGAACTTAATTGTTTGTTATCTTGTAATACACATGGTTTTGTTAGAAGCTTCTTTGATATTTTGAATCTGACAAACATTGAGCACTTGTATTTTACCAGTGACAGTGAACCTGAGTACGTGCAGGCAAACTGTTCTATGGCTGTGTTTATATGCTGTTCATATAAAAGGACTCTTTCAGCAGAGCTGTGATTTTGCAGCATTTAATATGTTAAATTTCTTTAGAGTATTCATAATTTCTATTTGTGAAGAGCAGTTTCTTCCTTTATGTGAATGTTTCACTATTACTGTGAAGAAACTGGGTAAATTTCTTCTGAGAAAATTCAGGTAACTCATTTGAGAATTTCAAGTGTTTGTGTTTGTCACTGAGATTCTGAGATTCAGAAGACATTTCTGAGGTGGCATTTTCAAGCACCAGGTGTTGTGAAAGATGTCTTCTCTGTAACTGTAAACCTGTGTCACTCCAGCAAGGAGGTAGCAATGGAGAGAATTCCTAACTTAAGATAACCCCCAAACAAGAGCTCTCTAAACCACTTTTCTAAACAATATTTACTTACTAAACTAATACAGTCCTCAAAAAAACACATTTTAAATGGGCGCCAGCTATTTGCTGAATGATCACCATCTTGGTGGTCACTCAGCCGCCGTATTAAAAGCCACTTCATCTCTATGGGGCTGTTCAGCAGTGACTGCATTGATGTATTTGGACCACACTAACAATTTTCCTGATGGTACTGCATTGGTACTGCTGCAGCACTGGTGCTAAATGTGGTCAGTGCAGGTGTGGCAGTTGTAAATTTCAGTTGAAATTATTTCACTTGAAATTACCAGCTTTTTCTTTCGGAGCTGAGCCTGTGGCATTACTCTTTCCTAGCTTGTTGGTTAGTGGTTTACCGCTAATCTGTCAGTATTCTCAGCTGAGCTGTCTAATTACACTTCTTGCTCCCTGATGGCCAGTCTGGCAGGACTGCTGAGAATGTACTCACATAATGGTGTCTTATGTTCTATAAATATCTTACGATATTATTACATTGTAACATGGATAAACTGATTTGTTTTGTAGATGTATCTACTGTGAAAGGTAGAAAGGTTGTGGCGTATTACACAATGAGATATTAGGCTCCTGGATGTTGATGTAGCTCCATTTATACAACATAGCTTTTCCTGATCTATGTTGCAGGTTGTTTGGTTTTTTCTATTCCACCTTAATGTGGACACTGCTAATGTTAGTGCTTATGATTTGGGCTTTGATGCATTCTGGTAACAGAAGTGAAAGATTTCTTCACTTCTTACCAATGCCTGAAGCATCTTATCCTTCATGACATGTTGGCTGAAACCCAAAGTACCAAAGACCAAATCAGTGTTGTGGAAGACAAAAATCTTGTACAGATATCAGCCTAGAATAATTTTGTAGCAGAGCTATAGGGCAGGAAAAAGGAGTGCTCCTGTATAGAAATACTCATTTAAAAAAGCAAGAAATTTAGACATCATAGACATAGTGGTTTAGAACATTGACAATTATTTCCAAGTCCAGGGACAAACATATTCTGACATTACCCTGGACACTGCTATATGCAGAGTAGGAGTCCTTGTAACCCTACCTAAAGCTAATACAGCCCATCTCCAGCTGCTTAATCAAGGCTTCTTAGTATTCACTACAGATATGTTTGTAGTTAATTGTTTTTTGTACTGGTCCAAAATTTAAAAATCACTACATACTAATTGTGGGCACAGATAAACTTCAATTAGAAGGTCAAAACATTCAGAAACCTGCAGGAAAAAATGGGCAATGTTAAGGGTTTTTTATATTGTCTTCAGTCTTTCACATAAAGACATGACCTACTGTTTATATCTCCTGCCAGTCTTTTGAGTTAAAGATGTATTTGTAGTTTTAAGGTTATTTTAAGTGTCCCAATCCATTAAAACATTTGTCATTAACATTCCAAATAGTCCACTTTGTGATTAAAATAGTTTAAAATGTTGTCTAATGGAGCCAGAAGGGTAACTTTACTGTGCCTTTCATCTGCGTCACGTTTTTATAGTCTCTGCATTATTCTTCACAATTACACAGCTAGAAACCTGTTATATTCCCTTTGAAGAACTGGTCGATTGAGAAGAAATGAAAATGAAAGGGAGAGATTGTATTTTTAGATTAATACTAGCTAGGGATCATCTGTGTTGGATTAAAAAAGTATAAAATCCCAGTATATGGGTCAAGAGGTTGGGAATGAGATGTGGAATAGCTCATATGAGGCTGCAGGAGCAAATCAGTTTGACCCAAGTCGGTTGCATCGATGATTCTTACTATTTGTCAATCCTTGGAAAACAAGCTGACAGGAAAATGACTACATAATAAAGAGCTGAACCAAGCTACCTCTGCCCTTCTTGTGTTGGATTTCAAAGGAAGGAAAGTGTCTTCCAGGGATATAGGTAGAGCTTACTGAACTTCAGTACTCACAATGGCCAAAACATTGCTGAGCAGACACCAGGTATGCTAATTGGATTTTATATACGGAATATGAACCCATTTCCAAAAAAGCATGTTTAAATGCAGTTCTTAGAAATCTGTAATGAAAGTGTATATTTGGTATGTTTGATGCAGAAGAGTGCAGGAGTATTTATTTGCTGATCAAATACCAGTTTTTATTTGGCATATGCATAATTATTTGATGTGTTTGTCCCGGAGAAGTCCAAGATGGATTTTCAGTTTCTCCAAATATTTAGATTTAAAATGTTAGTTTGTAAATTATGCACCAACTTCATAACGTAACAATACAAAGCAGAAGTGAAATCTTGTGTGTACAGGATGTGTGAGTATCCTTGTGCCAAAACCTCTGTGTAAGTTTAAAAAGCAGCAAATGCAGTGGAAGAGCTACAGCAGGAGTGGATGACATCACTGTGCTGGAAAAGATTTGAAAAGTGAGACTTTATACCTTTAGACAAAAACATCAAAGGATGGGGATGATGATGAATGCTGAGCAGCTTTCAGGTTTATTTGATTATATTTGTGACTTTTTCAAATTTCTTTAAAAATGTGCTGAGATTTGCTGTTTTTCTAGCAAATAAGGAGATGAAATAATCATGGTGTAATTGTAGGCTTTGTTGTTGCTGTTCGACTGACTTAGTGCAGAGGCATTTATCAATCTAAGGTTTGAAATTAACTTCAAAATGTGAAAAAAAATGAGAGTTTAACTTGGAGAAAAGGAGCCTGTAAGCACATTTTCTAACATAAAAGGAAAGTAAGGATCTGAATCATATTGGGAAGATGGTTAAATGTCTAGAAAGAAATTGCCAGACATGATGTTGTGAAGCATGAAACTCTTCTGGAATTTATTTCAAAGGATCCATTTTCTGTAGCATTATTCTTTGAGAATTTCTTTTATGTCAGATGATTTACTTCAGTTTATAACATTAAATTCCAATTTAACACTTTCCTAACATTAGCAGAAATATTGTGACTAAAATTATGGTTTATAACATAGTAAGTTTAAGCAGTATTGCAAAGAAACATGAATTACTATCCTTGAACTGTTGTTTACTCCTAATTCCTTTCACTTGCCTTTAAATCAAATACTTCAGATCTAATCTCTTTGTCTCCCATTCCCCCCAGATCATGACAATATGTTCCAGCAATCATCCCAGATGTGTGCAGTACTCAGAAATAAAACTGTAGCATTTTGGATAGCTGCCTTAAAAGAATGTAAGACTTTAGGATGAAGATACTTTATAGTGTTGAAAACAAAACAAACTTCGTAACTTTATGACTGGATCTTCCAATTTGGCCTCAACACCTGAGTAATTACCACATACTCAAACCGTATTGTTAATTTCTCTATTTGATTGTTATCTTTTTGGACCATGAATCTCGCGCTGTCATGTGCCTGTGTAATCATCAGCATAACCCAGCTGCATACCATTCTTCTCAGATAATACGATGAATTGTGGTTTTTTTTTTATCTATGCATCTTTATGTGAAAAGTGGAAACATGGATCATAACCTGTATCTACCAGCAAAAAAACCCAACCCAAACCCTCCATAGTAGTATCTTGTTATATCTTTACATGGCTCAGAGCACAGAACTCAAGATTGCAACAGTATAGTTTAAGGCAAGAAGAAACTAGGTCTTGGCTGATGACTATTAAAGACCTGGCATGGCAAGTTCCAGCTTTGCTAAAAATCTGAGTATTGTTGCTTCTTACTCCATAATGAGTGGGCAACATCTCCCCACCCAGCCCTTCCCTCAATGTGATTTTGGCGGTTTCTGCTGCCTTTCAAAAAAATCTTTCAGTGGCTGCAAGGTACTATACTGTAGAATGCATTCGCAGTAGGATCCCAGCACTCTCCCAATTGCAGAATCTCTTTTACTGCTTTAATTTTTTATTTCAAAGAGAATGAATCTTCTGTCTATTTGCCCATACTGAAAGGTTTCTTGCTCATGTATTGCCACAAAATCTGTAGTGCATACTGACAGGTGTCTCCCACAAACCCGTGTGCCAAAAAAGTCAGGTTTTGTTGATGGATGTCATTCAGCCATTTGGAATGATCCTTGTGAGTGCTGAGGTTTATCCTATGTATTGTGTGTTGTTGAATCCCATTGAAAACTGTAGCCAAAAAAGCAAGAAAGAGTATGTATGGCTGCCTCTGCAGCTAAGGATTTAGTGTCTTTAACATTTGTATTTGTCATAAAGTTTGTAGACAATACTGTGTATGTATGTAGTATATTAGGCAGATTAATTCCCTTAATCAATAGGTAAATTGTAAAACTCAGGCTAATACTGTCAGGCTGTGCTGTGTACTACAGTTTAGTTTGTTGGGATGTATGATCAGAAGAGTAAGCTTTGAAGAACTGCTTCGGGTTTGCTGTTAACTGATAAATATTAGCCAATGCAGTTAAATATTTTATCCTACTCAGAATTGAGTGCTCATATTTCTGCCCCTTAGGGTTTCAGTGGTCGAGATGCAGCTGTTGGAATTCCTTATCCTTGCTTTCTGCTAAATAGATGGGAAAAGATTGAAGTTCTACACCTCATACATTAGCTGCTGTTAGTTCTCATCATTCAAAAAACCAGCAGTAGCTCATCCTTCATTGTTGAAGGCATTTTCACTGTGTCAGTGGCACATCCATTATGTTAAGCGATTTGAAAATGTGCAGCATCTGAAAGTGATGCACAAGTTTATTATTTTCATTGTGTGGGCAGAGCTTCAGCTGCCACAGTCAGCAGGACTGGCAAAAGGACTACATTGGTTTTTGGATTTTCTTAAAGATTTTTACTTTTAGTTTATAGTCTTAATAGTTTATAGGCTTTCAAAATGTTCTCTGAAGTAGCAGGCTCTTGTATGGTGTCCTCCTTAAGCTGTTGTACACTAGATTTGCTCTATTGGCTTATACAGCACAGCTCAAACTGAAGAAATCTATGTTACTGCTAAACCAAATTAATTTTACGTTTTACATACATCATTTTCTTCATTACTTCAATGAAGTGATGGCACCTATGTACTTTATAGTATTCTCCTTGCTCGGTGCCTGTAGTTTTCACTTGGTATGTCTGAAAATAGTTAATATATTAAAGACTGCTGTCATATTTAGCTGACATTAGACAAACCAGATATTTTCCCAGCTTTTCAGCAAAGGTAATTAATCTGTATGGAGTGCAATGTTGCTAGCTTTGGCACCTGAGTTCATTCAAGCATTTCTGCAGTCATGCATTATATTACAGTGGCATACATTCAGGAAGGCATTTTGTTCTGAAACTAAAGACAGTTTTCCTCACAGGATTCAAGTAATGTTCTCAGTATTGATTTAAGGAGTGTGAGGGAATTCATGCACAGTGTTGTGAAAATTCTAACACATACTGTTTCCCCTTTATATTGTCTGGTATAATGAGGCCACAGCTTTCATCATCATATTAAAAATATTGAGATTTTACTAAAATAGAGGTAATATGTGCAGCTATAGAAAGATACATGTATATTATGCATACATGAATTTTTTATATATACCTACTTGAACTCTTTGAATTGGACAGAGCATATTTGAGAAGACTTCCTGTTTTGACATTCCGTTTTCTGTTAAGAAAAGCTAAAGTTGGAAGTGTCTGTGAGCACACTTTTTATGACATATGCTGGGCACTGTATAATTATATCCTTATTTCTTTGTCTTGAGAACTCATTTATGACTGTTTCTCTGATGATTACTTTTCTTCATTACATCTTTTTGGACACTGAAAAGAAGATGTAACTGGAGACTGATAATTCAAATATCAAATATCATTAGGTCCAGATTCTGGCCAGTCTGAAATGTCAACATATCTCCAAGTGAAAGTGGAAGCAGCCAGTAGTTAGTAGATCTATAGCAATCTGATCTGCCTCTGAGCCAGACAATGTTTCAGGAGTTCTCAGTGTTCATGGCAGTTAGTATCAGATCTCCTCATCTCAAGATCTCCTTTGCTCAGAAACCATGGGGAGCTTTTGTACTGTTGTACTAAAGGAATTTAGGCATTCTCCTCCTTTCCCTTGTACCTCAGCTCTGTGTCACTGGTATGGCCACAGGCAGCAGCTGTGTTGGATGCAGATCCTCTCCCAAAGGTCATTCCCTACTGCTTCATCATTCTTATGCTTCTTTCAGGGCTCAGGCATTATGGTTTGAGGCATGACTCCTCCTCTGTTCTTTGCTGCTTTGTCCATGCCTTTCTAGTCATACACTTACCTTCTACCATGGCAATTGACTTTCTGCTATGATACACATAGCCTCAGAATTAAGCTTTTCTGCTATTTTTTCCCTTGGCTGTAAAACCAATTGGCAATATCATGCCATCAAAGAGGCAATATAATGCCAAGATTCTTGCAGTACTCTGTCAATCCCAAGTACCCTCTACTGTGAAGTAAATGAGTGAGCAGCATCTACTTACTGCATCAGTCTGTGTGTGATTACCAAAGACAGTTACTGCACTATTCTCTTTTCCCTTTAGTATGCCCGTGATCTCTGTTTCATGTAAGTATCCTCTAGGGAATGTTGCTGTTTAAACCACAGACTCAGATTTTTGCTTGGAAAAGTGACAAGGGTATGTATAAGAGCTCTGGTTTTGATTCCCAAAGGGTATGGTTGTCATCATTAAGGCTGCTGATTATGTAGCCTTTCGGATTTCTATTCATAACCACAGCATTCACTCTCCATTTGTCTGACATTTTCAGTGTTTGAGAGGAACGCAGAAACTATAGAAAGTCTTGTAATTATTGTGTATCAAAATTAGTTTCAGATATGCAGTCTGAATTTAAAATGTATTGTATCACTGAGAAAATTATTTGCTAAATGTCATCAGTGAGATCCTTAATTAAAGTCTGAACAAGTCTATCTGTTGGTGCTAAGGACTTGCTTCAGCTGTGACTCTAGCTCTGACATATGGAAAGATACCCCATTTACTTGGGGTGGTGCTTTGGAAAGTAAATGGTGATTGCTACTCCAGCTCAGGAGGATTTGCATTTGTAACCAAACCACTGTGTTCTACAGGTGATCTACAAGTGATGTGTTGTACTTGCTATGTCCAGCTGAGCCTGTAAGTTCTTCCTAATTGCAATACGGAAATGGAAAGAAAATTTAAAAGGTACCTGCAGGGCATAAACGTGACTGGAAGATACAGTAGTCAATGTGCATAAAAGCCTGATAAATTGCTTGTTAAGTTGCACATACTGGTTTAAACTAATACGGTGGTAGCTTTTACAGCCTCCCACACAGGAAATACAGTATCAGAGTAGGATAATGATATGTGGTACCTCAGAATGCTATGGCTCTGCTGTGCTAGACTCAGTGTGAACAGCTGGTCAGCAAAGACCCTACCCAAATTAATGCATTATCTCAGTAAATAAGGCCAACCAAAATTAGGGCACATGAAATAATTTAAGAGAGTGCCATGTGATTCAAGCAAGTCAGCGAGCAACCAGCTAGATCTCTTGTCAGAGACAGCAACTGAATACTGGCTTTATTGTTCCACATTTTACTTCTTTAAATATTCAGTGTATCAGTACTTAACATGAAAAACAAAGCCTTCATCTTCTTATGGAGATTTTTTGTTTTCTTCAGGTATAAGTAAAACACATTATAAACAGTTTATGGCCAGGGACCTTTAAGGGTAAATGGTGCAGTGCTTGGTAGTCACACAATGTTTGGTCTTGGAGTCATGAATCAGGATTTACTTAGAGAAGGGCATGTCACAGATGTTCAGAATTACCTCTAGAGATCTGGGACTGCTGAGCTGTGGGAAGTCAAGTGAATAAGTTTGAAAGATGGGAAAAGCATATTTAATGCTGCACTTCTTTTTTGGTTTTCCTGAGGTCCGTTTTAAATGGTATAAAGGATTTGTGCATACTTAGTCCTTGTTAGCTCTAGTTTATTAAAGGTCTTCTGTTGCTGGACAACAATAAGTGATTTGTTCAAAGGCAACAATACACATACAGTGAGATGGGGAGGATGCCAAGGGATACTGATGGGTACCAGCAGCTGTTTCATACTGGAGGTTTATATTGATTCTTCAGATCTGCAACTACCATTTCAATTATGCAGAAAGCATATTTGCACATTACTCATTAGGTAGACACTTAGAGCCATTTCTTGTGACGCTGAGTGATGACAATAACTTTAAATCAGTGTTTGTGGGTTCAGAGTTAATCACTAATGACTTTGAACAGCGTAGAGGGCCAGGATGTTTAATGGGAGTGCCAATTATCTTAAAGCTAGAACATGCAAGAGTGAAACAAAGCATTTGTAGCTTTCCTGATTTTTCATCAGACTTCTTCCACTCTTAGTGAAGCACTAGTTCTTTAGCCAGTCTTGTTTCCTCGCATCCTTCACTTGCTAGTAATTAAAATTAGGCTACAGTCTTTGCAGGTGTGAATTGATAACATTGTAATGCAGCCAGTGGAACTAAGGCAGTATGTGCTTCCCAATGTTATGGCCTATTAAAACTGTAAAATTTCCACACGTTCCTGCCTCTTGACTAAAATGGCTGGTATTATGAGCCACTCGTGCTAAATTCTATTTTTATATATCTCCACAGCATAAGGAAGACTTTGAATATGAAGTACGCTAGAACTCTGAAAATGCATATAAAAATCACGAGCTTCACTTAGTTTTACCTGTTAAGTAGAAAATAAAGCAAAACCCACCTGACCTACCAGACTTTTTTAGTCTCGTGACAGGGATGCTGGGAAAGGACACAGAGGGTAAGGCTTAAACTGGACCTCAAGGCAGATTAGACTCCTGCGAATTGTGCAACTGAAGAACACTTCAGATTTGTGCAGTTCTGCAACATTTGAGAAAACAGAATTTTGCAACTGAAGCCATATTTAACATAGAAATAATAGCAGTCTTGATATGGAAGACTTGGAAAGTGAAAACAGACTTAGGGATCTTTTCTTTTTACATTTTTTTTTTGGCAAACTCACATCTGCTGAGGTACCTTTTCAAACTGTTTCAAAACAACCTTGTGTCAAAGGGAAGAAGAAAAAATAGTGAAAAAATGTTAGATTTAGACTGATAATTAGAGATTGTTTCTCATTATCAGTAGGAAGTCTGAGAATTCTGTTATCTCTGAGAAAAAAGAAATGCATTCCTATGAGATAACAAGCTCTATCTTATTGGCATCATGTCCGGTAATAAATTGGTAATAAAGAATGTTTTCTTTAGTGAATTAAGACTGGAGAAAAGGGTTTATATGTAACATTTTTTGAAGCAATATAGCAAATATAGCTAACCCCAATCTATTTATGTCAGAACACTCAAACTGACACCATTCTGAACTGTGAAGCAGGTTGTAGAGTCACACCATTTACTGCAAAAGCGCATGCTCCACAAGGTTAGGAGTGAAAAATTTCTTCTCAGTCTTAATTTTGGTTACAGTAGTGATGTGCTGTGCGATCTTGGGAAAGTAATTTCAAAAAGCCATTTTAAAGTGCTTTGTTTTTCCATGCCAAAGCTGAATTCATTATCACGGAGGCATGTAGTGAGCACTCCTATTATTTCCTACTACAATCTGGAGGGAAGTGTTGTGTGGGTCTTTTGTTACTGCAATACCCAAAGTGGTCAAATATCCTCCATAAAGAAAGGCTTGTAACCAGTGATTAAATATGTGCAAATCCTACATGTCATTATCTTTAAGAAACGATTAGGGTTCCTTTCTCCTTCAGACAAAAGCTAAGGATATGACCACAAACTCTAGCTAGGGTCACACAAAGGATCCACATTAGAATGAGAAAGGTTTTGTGTAAAACTTCAGTATTTAGGAAATCACTTCTAAGATGAGCTATACTTCAAAAATATTTTTCCTAGGGAATAAAATATTTAAAACATAATAGCTTTACATATGATAAAGTATTTAGTGGTCTTCAACATGACATTAAGTACTGCTGTAGTGTTGGGCAAGTCCTTCCCAGCCATTCTTCGGTGGGCACTGGAGAGAATTCACTGTTTGAAAAGCACCTCAGTAGAGAATGCTGTTACAGGGCACTACTCATTGCCAAAGCCCTATAAGCCATTGCCACAGCCCATGGCAAAGAGATGGGAAGCAATGTGTGGATGTGTTTGCTGAAGGATCCAAATGCTTTCTTTATGTTTTCCTAAAGAATGCACCTGTGTGTGGTCTGTGGAAGGTTTTCTGAGCGTCAACAGCAACTCATGACCCGCTGCATTTGGAATGACTATTATATCCTTCACCTAAACTGGTTGCTGTCTCCTGATTTTCTAGATTATTTTGTCTATTGTATTGTTAAGTGGGGCCTTTGGATGCCAGGTGTGCTGCTCTGGAGAGGTTTGGAAGAGCTGTAAACCTGACTTCAGTTGGTGCCAAAAACTCTACATAATTCCTTATGATTTTTCACTTGGCTCTCATTGTACAGAAGCTTAATTCCATTTAGCTCCACTGCTTTTCATCAAAGTGGTTTGTTGTAACTGTCAAATCATAGACAGGCGTTTGAGGGCCAAAGCCCTATCTTGTGCTTGTGTCATCTATGAGTAGTGCTTTTCAGGCAGTATGTTGTCGTGGTTGGCATCTGGCAGAGCCAGTTTTCATTGATATGTAAAATGGCCGTGTTCTTACCACTTCCTGTGCTGCAGCACTCCTGGTGCTCTTGTACATCATGCTTGTGATGTACACGGGATATCCAAAGGGCATTTTGAACAGCCAAAATTACACTGCTTTGAAAAAATTCTCACTAGCAAATTTCGCTTGAGTGAAGCCTGTCGAGATGATCCTATTTAGATCTCAGTAAATACCTTCTGGTGTTGTTTCCAGACTTGCATTTCATCACTGAGCACACACTACTAGGTAGAAGCCTTGCCTTTCACATCCTGAGGTGAAACACTTAATTGTGCTTGTGCTAGTTTGAGAACAGATTATTGAACTCCTTTCCATTTAATGGGCTCCCAGACAGGAGCTGTGCAGAGATCACACTGAAGTCAAAATGACATTGCTGGAGGGTTTTATAGAAATGAAATCTACTCAAATGGACCCAGCTCCAGCATGTCAAAACAGGCTACAAAAACCAACAAACCCAGACCTGATCCATGTCTGCAAAAACTCCCTGCTATTCCCAGTCTGGCGTAGTAACAATGGCTCTTGTGCTTTTGATTCTTGATTTGCAGCTCACCTGCCACTTCCAAACATAGCCACCCTTACTCAGGCTTGTATTGATGCCAGATATGATGCTTGAACTGGTGTCTTATGACTGTTACAATATGGTAGACCCGTCATTCTCCTTGTAATTTGTAAAGATGGTTTAGGATGCTTTCTGGAATACAATTATTATTGCACCTGGAGATTTAATCTTTAGAAGGAAAAGTGGCATTCTGCTCAGTTCAATTAATCCCCAGCAAAGCAAAACTTTCAGTTGTTTATAATCGATGAGATCTTCAGTTGCTTTTCTTTGGTCTATATGTAGAGAACAAGATAGGTGATTCAATGAGCATGGCTATCCTATAGAAACCAGACATACATCTTTTTACATGATCATTCACGTTAGTTCCCAAAAGACTCCAGACATAATTTGGAGGATCAAACATCCTATAGCCTTTGCACCTCTTATTTTATGGAGTAAAAGATAGGTTTGGAATTGCTTTTGAAAATGCAAGGCTAACGAGAGTGGACCAGGTTCCTTCACTTACAAGTTAAAATGTAGACTGTTTAGCAAAAAGTAGTACAAGGAGTTACTTTTTAAAAAGTGGGGGCTTTTTCCCCTCTGTATGAATGAATTGCTTGAGTGGCTGCAGGGGACAAAGTTTGGAGCAAAACTTGGTTTAAGGTTGACTGCTCACTGTGCAACATTCGCTTATGTAAATAAGGCGCTGCCTGAGCTTTTTACAGATTCATTTAATTGGCTCTTTTGCCCTTTGGCTTGACTAACATTTCACCAACTTTAATGACCTGAATTAATCACACGCTACCTTTAGTCAGCTTTTGTGCTATGGCTTATTTGGATGAGATTCTGGTTTTCAGTAGTACTGTTAATAACAAAAACCTGTCTTATCATTGACAATCATTGCCTTTTTTTGCTAAACTTGAAGCTAGCATTTGAGAAAACATTGTGGAATGTCTGGAAAAGACATGATTATAAAAAAATCCATGATAGCCAGCCCAAATGCTGAAGATTTATCGGACATCTAAAGAAATAGATTTAAAAGTACTTTATATCTACTTCTTTTTTATTACTTGGATTAGCAGAATACTGTGAAAGTGAAAAGCTAATGTTGCCTGTGACAATGTGGAAGCACTAATATTACATGCTGGGGCTAAAGCTACAGAATCCAGGATCATTATCAGTGTCTAGTGATTCAGCTGTACCAGTAGAGGGAGCTTATGTTTCTGAATACCTTCAGAAGTATGCTAGCGAGACTTTCTACAGTAAGTTTGGTGTTTGTCCTTTGTTTACTTCTCTTTATTAAAGAATGTTTGAGTAACATAAAGCAGAACTACCCGATGCTTTCAGTTTCCTTTGCAGTGACTTTAATAACTGTCCTTGCAAGTCTCCTGGGTAAGAATGGCTACAGCCTGAACAACCTTTTCAAGGCTGCATCTTCCACATAACAACTGTAATTTTATCTTGGGTACTCCACAACTGAAGCATTCCTTGGTAAAACAGTCAGCCATAGGTTGTGGTCTTTCCAAACATCTGAGTAAATATCTGTGTAAAATATCTACAAATAATAAAGAATATGCCCTTGTATATTAATGTTAAAAGTATGCACATAAAATTCCAGAAAATTGTGAAGACTACACTATTAATGTTAGAGCTACAACAACTCACACAGACAGTCAAAAAACCCTCCTTTCTTTTAAGAAAATCAGTCTGAAATGTTCAGAAGTGGTCAGTTGGCCTCCTTTCACCCAAACTGAATGCATACTTTATGAAGTCAAGGGTAGATAAGCACTGAGCAATTTTTAAAGTCTTCCTTTCAAAGTATAGCTTTTAAAAGAATTGCCTTCACAACATTCTCTTCATTAATAGTTCATTCTTTCACCTTATTTGATGGAACTGCATTGTTTCTTCCATGCATTTTACCCATTCCATGACAGGTGAACCTCAGCCAATGCTTTGTTTCTTCTTTAAGCAGAATTCCCAACAAACTGCCATCTAAACCAAGCCTTTTCTGTTGTTCAAACCTGTGTGCTGGAGGGAACCCACCATCCACAGTTGTCTTTATTTGTTTTCCAGGTTCATACAGTGCTTTCCCCTGTCTCTCCGAGGCACAATAATACTGTTCAATACTTTCTTTATAATACTAGCTGCAAAATTAATGCAGAAATATGTAATTCTTGCAGATTTACTGTAAACTGAGTTGGACTTACATTTTTCAGGTTGAACAGCTACATTTTAACTGCATGAGTTTGGGATGTGTGAATGTGTGCAGTGCTTGTATGTATGTATGTGTTCCTCGAAACACTGCTACATAGATCTGTGTGCCTGAGACTGATGGGGGTTGGGCAGTAACTACAGCACAGTCTGACTTGATGCCCGTAGACATCTTTGTAAGGAGAATGTTCGCTACTATCTGTATTCTAACTTTAATATTATATTTACATATAAGGGCAATGAATAAGTCAAACTCAGAAAAATGCTCAGGGTGACTACTGTCTGCTGGCAGCACAGTGCATAATAAAGAACTATTCCAGATTTATGTCTGATGATGAACCGTATACAGTATACAGCGTAGGGCAAAATATCTGGTCTTGAAAGCACTGCAGAGAAATTGCATTAGTTCATTCATGGCATGCTTACAGTGATTGCATTGGATCAGGTTATCTCTTAAAGAACCTAGTGAGCATAGGATTTACCCCATGTATCAAGTAATGTCATCAAAATGATGTGAAGAAAATTGGCTCCAGTAAAGATCTTAAAATATTCCATTCATTGCGCTGAGACAGCTGTCAGGTGGAAAACAAGATTAAGTAGATATTATCAAAGGGTTGGTATTCTAGATGGAAAAATCTTAATGAGGCAAGCAATATAGCCAGATTGGGATGCTCTGAAAGAACCACTTCATAATTCATTAAATGGCAGTGACCCTACTGAAGGCTGCTTTTCTTTTTGATTTAATGCAAAGCTAGTTATTGAAATGCTTCTAAAATTTTAAGGTATGATTATAAAATTCTACTGCTTTTTTGTTGCCAAATAGAAGGAAGAAATACTGGGAGGAACAGAATTTTCACTGAAAGGAGACACATTTCAGTATGCAGGTTTACTTATGTTTCAGGCGTTTTACTCTCCCAGACAAGAGTCAGGTAGGGGTAAGATGATGGTAAGATCAATCTCTATGAAATCAAAGTTTTTGTCATCTGATATCTTTTATCAAAGGACAACAAAGTTCCCAACTACTACTTTAGAAAGCTCTTTCTTTCTTTTTGTTTTTCAGTTTGTTTAATAAAAGCTACGTACTCTGAGGTGCAGCAGCTTGATTTACTGTGCTGGAAACACTGCACCTCCATAGATCCAGTAGTTGGTGTCCTACAGCCTGTCACTGTTGCTAGTTTCTGTGACTGGACCTATAAACCTGAAGGCACCATCTGAATAAAATGGCAGATCTCTTTGTCCAGACATAGAAAAACATCTTTATCTGAAAGATTTTGTTACAAAGCTCAGAGTTTTACAAACTCTGCACTGTGAGAAGAGTTGCCTCCCATTCAGACAGTCAGCTGAGCTATGGCACCTGAATGTCTCAATATAGCAAGTTCCAGTGACCTGTCATATAAGAGCTGTATCGTGGGGATTTCTTTGCTATTGACACTGTCCTTACCTGAAGAGTTTGCATTCCTCTTATGCTTTGCAACTTTTTTAATGTTTTCCTTTCCACATGAAGTGTCAAGTTCCTTCCCTTCTTCTTTTAAAAATCAGCCATAATGAGTATATTTCCTCCCTCTGCCTTCCCCCCAAATTTAACAAATAACCTTTTAGCAATAGAAGCTCAATCACATTCAACATTGAAAGCAAACCTTATCTCTTTCTTTCTTTTGCTGTCAGCCCCTGCATAGATTTTGGTTTTACACTGAGACAAATGCAGACTGTTGATGGTGTGCTTTTTAACACAGAAATGGAATTATGTAGTATTAATGCACTGCCATAGTATTTTCAAAATCTGTTTGTTCTTTTTTATGACTTCTGTTCTCCAAGGTCCTTTTGCCTAGCACAGGATAGGAAAATAACAAATAGGTTAAACAAATACATTGAAAAAGATCCTCAGTGACATCTTGATCTTAAAAGGAAATGAAGCGGTATACCTGCATAGTAAGTATTAATTTATTACTGCTCTTAATAGATGACTCTGGCCACAGTTCATCACAAGTTTGACAATACCTTTTTGCTATTAGTTTTTGCTTTTGAAACCTGTTAAGTCTTCCTGAAAGTTATCCCTCTATCTATTCCTTAGACATAAGCTGGCTCTCTGTCTTAACCATATGCCCAACCCTTTGCAGTCACTAGTTTACTTCTTAGTTACTGGTTCTTCATAGGCCTTTCAACATCTACACGCAAGCACAAAAAATACAGATTACTGTGGATGCTTTAATTTTAAATTATGAGTATTTGGAATAAGATTATTTCATGAGAGGATGTTTAAAATACAAGTATAGCATTTTAAAATGCTTACTGGTGGTGTTTGGTTTAGTTTAGGCTTTCATGTCAAGAGACACAAGGTTATACTGTTTTCCCTTGAAAAATTGAGCAACGTGTTGTTAAAGATGGACTAAAGAACTGCTACTGTTTTTCAGTATGAAAGTCTGGTACGGGGGAGGGTGTTAATTTTCATCCTATGACATGTAAAAGCTTCAGGCAGTTTAAGAGACCTGTGCTAGAATTGGGAATACATTTTTAAATGTCCTTTACAGACAGCTATGGTTGTTAGGAGTGCTTATTAGGGACATGTGAATAGCTTTGATCTCAAAACTTGTAGAAAAGATGGAGGTTGAAAATGTGCAAAGTGATGGTTTATCTATCTCCACCCTTTTTGGGTACAACTAACATGAGCTGCAGAACAGGACAGCTGCTATAAACTACTTCTTATTTCTGCGCAGTCCAGCACCTGATGGCAATATTACTGTGTCACTGAGGTGGCCATGCTCAGCCAGCACCTGCAGCAGAAGTGAGTCTACTTTAATAAAAGTATGGCCAGTCAAAATTTATAGTATTTAGTTTTGTTTATGCAGTTACCCATCGTCACCTGCTTTAGTATATATTTTAATGACAACCTTCTTGACCACTCCAGTGGTTTATGTCCTATTTCTTGTAATTATTTAGCCCTGGGTAACACTTTATTGAATTATGAGTGTTACTTATTGCTCCACACAACAGTTAATCTTCAAATCTAACGATAGGAATAGTAGTTGCTGTTTAGTCGATTTTGATGACAAAAATAACAAATTGAAACCATAAAATTTGTTTACTCAAAGCACATTAGGCCGGTAGTTATCAAATAAGAACCATATTCCCACCTTAAATTACCTTGAAAATAAAATCAATAGCTTATTTAAGTCAACCAAACAAGAAAAATATTAATTGTGCCCAGGAAGACAAGTAAAGCATTTCATTTAGAAAGAAACAATACTGATAAACTAGTAGTGGGATTGCAGCATCAAATTGGGATATGATGGGCACCAGAGGGAATAGGAAGAACAAAGCAAAATAATGGCATTTCTCTATTTCTATCCCAGTACATATAGTTCATAGCATTTTTCAAATTTAAGGTACATTATGGCAGAAATAATAATACTAAACACACTCATGACTCAGCTGTGCATTTAAAGTGGATTTTAAGTGTTTCCATTTGAGAAGCTATTTTAGGACATAAAAGCTCCAGCCGGGATAATGACAGCTCATCTACACTTACATGGTAAAAGCAGTGTGATTTAGTTCCAGCCCCGTTACCTGTGACAGTCTGTTTCAGCATTCTGAAACAGCCAGTCCCTAGTTACTGTCTTCCCTCGCCCCTTTTGCACCTGCCTTGTGAACAGTTACTTTGAGACAAAAGCCATATCCAATCCTTAATTCCTTTGCAGGAAGGTGTCACTGGTACTTTAAAGCAAAATAATGTTCAGCATATTTCAACTCTTTCTGAAAAATCAGGGCAAATATTGGTCTTATAAGTAATGAGCAGATGGCAGCAGATCCTACTCCCTGCGGGAGCTTACAGAGTCTGATACAGTTTCTTTTGAAGTTAGTGACAACCTTTGCATTTTCACTGCCGCCACTGCCAGTTGGTCTGTCTGGGGGTGAAATTGCTGGAGGTGTGAAGGTGCTGGAGGGGTTCAGCTTGGGCTCACAGCTTCAGCAGTTGCATTGAAGCTTTGCTCTGTCACAACTACACTGTTAGTAGTTTGCCCAGCTAAAGTGTTTCAGTTAGAGGGGATTTGTGCCATTTTCATCAACAGCACGTGGCTTAGGAATTTATCAGGCTCCAGATTCTCAGAAGATATTCTGCTACCACCCCCCCTCCCTTTGGATAAATGTCTGTAAATCCAATGTATGCCAAGGGTTTCCACTTTACATGGCTTTCATAGTGTCAGGTAAAATGATTCTGGAGATGACATCCACAATTACCTGACAACTAAAGTGAAAAAGCACATGATGGGAATGCCATTTCTCACATTTTCTAAAGTGCGAGGCTTGTAAGCTGATTCATTTTGTTATCAGACAGCTCTCAAAGCATTGACCATGGTATCTCTTAAGTCCAAAGCAGAGTTACCACTGGCTTCGGTGGATGCAGCAATTTTACACTGGGCATTGGTCAAAAATAGTTATTACCTCACATGCTGTTTTTCTGATCCATAGAAGAAAAGCAAATTAGAGTGTACAAAAAGAGTGCTCTGGAAATTGAACTGCAACTTCTCAATTCTAGGAATTTTTCCATCTGGGACCAATACTTGTGTCCTGATCTTGCACTTATTTTAAATATAATGAACCTGAATGCACACAAGTGCATGGGACCTGATGAAATCCATCCGCGGGTCCTGAAGGAGCTGCAAATGAAGCTGCTAAGCCACTGTCCATCATATTTGAAAAATCAT